>APFE031332444.1:71797-90987 GCA_000404065.3 Pinus taeda
AGATAAAATTTCAAATATTAACTAGCTTGCATTTCTAAAATGAATATAATTAATATAAAGTAAGTACATGTTTGTATGTACATATTTACTTTTTCATATCTCTTTAATATAACTATAAGACTACCATGTATATTATCAAATAATAAATTCAATCATATAATATTATCAAATAATAAATTCAATCATATAATATATGGATTTATAAAACGGATAGATATGTAAAGCTATTAATTTTAAAAATAAAAAAATCAAACTAATTAAAAAATGTCAATCATATTTACTAATATTCGCTGTTTCAGTAGCTTATCAGGTCAAATTGCGCATTTATACATATCGATAATGTAAATAAATGTGAAAAAATGGGCTCTATATAGCTTCTAATGAGACTTCCCCACTTTAAAAAATAATATTTGTATTTAATCTTAAAAATCTTTCTATATAAACTAAATAAATATGAAAAAATAAATAAATACAGGTAACTCATTGAAATCCCATCGACCCTAATAGTGACCAACTAAATCAATCATAGTGTTCATAAATAACTGGTCTCACTTTCTCCTGGAACGAAGTTTGTCGAATTTTGTTATAACTTTATGTTTATAAACATCCACATTTTGGACGAATTTTACTGTGAATTATGTTCCATTAAAACCCGGTACCATAACAAAAGGAAGGAGTGTAATGTTTCCATACTTGTATCTCGCATATATGAAAAATATATATATATTTTTCTAACTCTTAGAAGAATTTCAACCACATTTGTGCTTGTTTTCTTTGCTTTATGGGTTCATGAATCAGATTATTAAAGACCATTGAAAGGAAATTAACACTACAATAATTGTATTGTATTGAAAATTCATCTAAGCTTATATTATTGCAGATGAAGATCAATATATACAAATCTTGCTGCGATCATATATATTTGCATGAATGCATAATAACGAATTGGATCGAAGTTTCACCATCAACTTCAATGTAAATGTCTTCGTGTCAAGCCCAACTACTTAATTTGCAAGGATAATGAAGGAAGCTACATAATTTCAATTAAAGATAGCAGAGAAAATCTAGGTCCACTCTGAAGAACAACAGCAGAAACGCAGGAATGCAAAGTCTTAGGTGACAATTGTTTATCAGAGACACAGAGCAATACCAAAAGGAATTATCTCAGTTCCATAGGATAAACTAGATGAAATAATTGAGATGATGGAGAATCTATATGGAATATACGATAAGTCGATCTTAGTCGACAATGACCTGACTGATTGCTTCCAGTTTCCGACTCTAAAGAGGGGGGTCTAGCAGAAGAAATCCAGAGGGAAGATGGCACAAGAACATCCAGAGTCAAGGAGGAATTCAGAGGATTGCAGAGGTTGACACTACTCAACTTGAGAACTTTACGAGTCTTCGACACCAAACTGGCTGCAATGCAATGTACCAAATTACTGGCCGGCAAAATGCATGGGGGGTCCCTGTGGCTCAAAAGGGAGTACCCAATTCACGTAGATGATATTAATTTTCTCACGGGGTTGTCAGCCAGAGAAAATGCGGTAAACACAACATTCTAGGCAGGTGCCAAAAGAGCAAAGAAGCAGGGAGAGGAGAATTATTATGCAAAATATGGAATGGAGTGAGGCAGAAGGGGAGCGAAAATTGACATGATCAAAAAATTTGACATCAGATTCACCTACTACATCAATGTAGGTAAGACCATGAGACACTTCGCGAGGAATGGATGCACTTTGAACGCAATTTCGGTTGCGGAGCACTGCTGCAATGGGGAGGTGCTCAACTAGTCTACTTTCATCTTAAACGACCTCTTTTAGCATGTGAAGATATTTACAGGTGGAGTACCAATTTCTTGTTTGGGTACATACTAATGTCCCTGGCGATGAGGATATGGCGGCCACCAAGAGGGAGGGAAATGATGCCTATCGTTGAGGGACAACCGTTAGCACTCCGATACGAACTGTGGAGAGCTTCGGGAGACTCGAGCACTAAAGAAGTTAATGAAGTAGTTTTCAAAGAATGGTATGAGATGATGTTGATTACAATCAGGTCAACACAAAGGATACCCAAACCTTTGTTAGATGAGTTTTCTAAGGAAATATGGTTTGAAGCCTCGCATGGGCACACTTACCTTTGACCACGGTGCGTCCATCTTGACACCTTCAAGATGAGGCCACATAAATTTGTTCTGACTGAAGAGGCACTCCATAGTGAAATTGGATCGTGGCTGGGGGTCACTTGTGAAATTACTGAGGGGAACTACAAATATCTGTTCGGGGGCTTGAAGCCACAGTTGCAAGAGGGAGAAGTAGGGGAAAGCAACAGAAAGAGGCTAGCTAAATATGACCTTCACCCGATGTTGTTGCAAATGGAAGAGAAAATGTTCATGCTGAGGCAGACAATCGCAAGTTTCGACGAGCAATCAGGTGAGGCTAACTAGCCCTTGAAATTTCAAGGTTCCACTATGTTTTAGCCAATTATTACAACTTCGTTGGTTGTGGAAATCCCCACTGGGGGTTCTCGCACCACATCCCAGCCAACAGTCCCCAAGCCCAAGATGAAAAGAGTCATTCGGAACCTAGCCATTAAAAAGTCAAGAACTACCCCGAAAATTCAAATCGTCGACCTTACTGATGAGGTCAGACAGTCAGTCTCTGCATCCCCAATAGTCGAAGAAATCACCCCCCACCACTTCGACTATCCTACCTTAGTCGCGAGAATCTTCCCCTCACACGACCTCCACTTTCGCAACCCTGTCATAAACCCTCCCTTCTGGCACACGACGAGAAACTATAGAAATGGAAATTGAGTTAACAGAGTAGGTTAGAGGGGCCACCTCTACCAGCAGAACCCAGTAAATGTTGCTAGTGTCTCTACTCTTTGGGTCGGACCCACTCCAGGAGAAAGGACCAACCACAATTATTTCGCAGGAGGGAGGGGATGAACCGTACCAATCACTTTTTCCTATAAATTTCTTGGTGTTCCCTAACCCTAATATCATTCCTCCCACTCCCCAATTTACTCCACAGTCACAACCGATTCATTCGTCAACCTCCCACTCCGAGAAATCCATAATTAGCGGCCTACCAATACAACAAAATTTTCCAGAACCAAGCACAATGCAAGTCAACACCCTGCAGCACTGGTCTTCGGCACAATTGTTTGCATTTATCCAACAAGCAGTGCAAAGGGCCGAGAAGATACATGATGATCTAGCCAAAGAGCACGAGAAACAAAGACATCAACTACAGGAGGTGACAGAGGAGAGAGATCAACTACGACGAGCAAATAGAGATTTGCAAGCGCAGGTTGATTAGGCAACGGAGAAATTATGGTCATTATGGCTGACAACCATGGATGCAAACATAAAAGCTCCAGAGGATATTACAACTTGCACATTGGTGAGCTGCTGCGACCATATCCAAGCAGCATGTTCAAATCTGGTAGAAACCAATGCTGATATGAGGAAGAAATTGGAGATAGGAAGATCAACGCTGCTAGACCCAGTCGAGATATATGTGAGGACAATCGAGGGAAAGATCAACGAGGTAGAAGCCAAGAAGAAAGCACTTGCTGATGCACTAGCAGACGGGTATTCCTCGATGAAAAAAGTTCACCACTGGCCGGGAAGCCTGGCATTGAAAAATCATTTAGTGTACCCTATGAGAGAGGAGATACAGGTACTGTTCACCAGTAGCAAGGACTACATGGATTCTAACCAACTCCAGTATTAATGAGTATATCGCCGCCATCCAAGCGCAAGTTGATTAGATTGAAGAAGAACCAACAAGAACTAAAAAGGTGATAAGAGACCTGCACCCACCAGTCCGTCTACAGGTTTTGGCTCTAAAAGAGGTTTGCAACAACAACAGAGAACAGTGGGAGCATTTGCAAAGTCAAAGACCAACTGTATTAACGTCCAATATGGCCGAAGACTTCAATCAACAGGCTGACGTGATCATTACTGGATGGGAGGCTACCCTCCAGAAGTACAATGAATTGAGGCAGCAAACGACCACTGTTGTTTCGGTGTTGGAGCCTTCATTTGAAAAGGAAGGGCATTAGAAAGAGGAAGGTGCAATGGGAGCAGACACCACCCTGCAAGTGACGGTCGAGACAAAGGGGGCATTAGCTCATCAACCAACAGAATCAACGTAGCCACCAACAGGAGCACCCACTGAGACACCAACAGGATTGGCAGAGCACGAAATCATTTTGATTTTAAAAGATTTTGATTTTGGTTGGGCCCTGTCGGCGACCGAGTTTGATCATCAAAATACTAAAAATCTTTTAAAATCAAAACAAAGGCCCCAACAAGCCCCGACCACAATTCTTTGACTCGTCCCCGAGTCAATTCATTTCGTGATCTGCCGGTCCTGTTGGTGTCTCAGTGGATGCTCTTGTTGGTCGCTACGCTGATTCTGTTGGATGATGAGCTAATGCTCCCATTGTCTCGGCCATCACTTGCGTGGTGGTGTTTGATCCCATTGCACCTTCCTATTTTTTCTGCCCTTCCTTTTCAAACGAAGGCTCTAACTCCGAAACAACAATGGTCATTTGATGCCTGAATTCATTGTACTTCTAGAGGGTAGCCTCCCATCCGGCAATGATTGTGTCATCCTGTTGAGTGAAGTCTTCGGCCTTATTGGACGTTAATACAATTGGCCTTTGACTTCGCAAACAGTCCCACTGTTCTCCATTGTTTTTACAAACCTCTTTTAGAGCGAAAACCTCTAGACAGACCGGTGGGTGTAGGTCTCTTATCACCTTTTTAGTTCTTGTTGATTCTTCTTCAATCTAATCAACTTGCGCTTGGATGGCAGTGATCTGCTCATTAATTTGCCGGAGTTGGTTAGAATCCATGCAGTCCTTGCTACTGGTGAACAATACCTGTATCTCCTCTCTCATAGGGTATACTAGATGATTTTTCAATGCCAGGCTTCTCAACCAGTCGTGAACTTTGTCCATCAAGGCATACCCATCCGCTAGTGCATCAATGAGTGCTTGCTTTTTGGCTTCTACCTCGTTGATCTTGCCATTGATTGTCCTCGCATATATCTCGACTGGGTCTGGCAGCACTGATCTTCTTGTCTCTAGTTTCTTTCTCATATCAGCATTGGTTGCTTCCAGATTTGAACATGCTGCTTGGATATGGTCGCAATAGCTCACCAGTGTGCAGGCTGTAATATCCTCTGGAGCTTCCGTGTTTGCATCCATGATCGTCGACCATAATGACCAAAATTTCTCCGTTACCTGGTCAACCTGCGCTTGCAAATCTGTATTTTCTCGCCGCAGTTGATATCTCTCCTCTTGTCATCTCCTGCAATTGTTGTCTTTGTTGCTCGTGTTCTCTGGCTAGATCATCATGTATCTTCTTGGCCCTTTGCATTGCTTGCTGAATAAATGCAAACAATTATGTCGAAGACCAGTGTTGTAGGGTGTCAGATTGCATTGTGCTTGGTTCTAGAAAATTCTATTGTATTGGTAGGCCATTGGTGATGGATTTCTCAAAGTGGGAGGTGGGCAAATGAATGTGCTGTGACTGTAGAGTGAACTAGGGAGTTGGAGGAACGATATTAGGGTTAGCGACCACCGAGAAATTTATAGGAAAAAGTGATTGGTACAGTTCATACCATCCCTCTTGCAGAATAATTGTGGTTGGTCCTTTCTCCTAGTGGTGACCCAAAGAGTAGAGACACTAGCAACGTTTGCTAGGTGTCGCTGGCAGAGGTGACCCCTCTAACCAGCTCTATTGACTCAACTTCCATTTCTACATTTTCTCGTCGTGTGCCGGAAGGGAGGGTTTCTGACAGGGTTGCGGAAGTGGAGGTCGTGCGAGGGGAAGATTCCCGCAACTGGGGTAGGATAGTGGAGGTGGTGAGGGGTGATTTCTTCGACTATTGGGGATGCAGAGACTAACTATCTGACCTCATCAGTAAGGTCGACGATTTGAATGTCGGGGTAGTTCTCGACTTTTTAACGACCAGGTTCCAAATGACTCTTTTCTTCTTGGGCTCGGGGACTACTAGCTGGGATGGGGTGCGAGCATCCCCAGTGGGGATTGCCACAATCAACGGAGTTGTAATAATTGGAGAAAACATCGTGGAACCTTGAAATTGCAATGGCTGGTTAGCCTCACCTGATTGCCCGTTGAAACTTGCGATTGTCTGCCTCAGTGTGAACATTTTCTCTTTCATTTATAGCACCATCGGTTGAAGGTCATCTTCAGATGGCCTCTTTCTGCTGCTTTCCCCTGCTTCTCCCTCTTGCAACTGTGGCTTCAAGCCCCCGAACAGATATTTGTACTTCCCCTTAGTAATTTCACAGGCGACCCCCGGCCACGATCCAATCTCACTATGGAGTGCCTCTTCAGTCAAAACAAATTTATGTAGCCTCATCTTTAAGGTGTCAGGATGGACACACTGTGGTCAAAGGTAAGTGTGCCCATGCGAGGCTCCAAACCAGATTTCCTTAGAAAACTCATCTAGCAGAGGTTTGGGTATCCTTTGCGTCAACTTGATTGTAATCAACATCATCTCTACCATTCTTTGAAAGCTACATCATTAACTTCTTTAGTGCTCGGGTCCCCCGAAGCTCTCCACGGCTCGTACCAGAGTGTTAACAGTTGTCCCTCAACGATAGGCATCATCTCCCTCCCTCTTGGTGGCCGCCATTTCCACATTGCCAGGGACATCAATATGTACCCAAACAAAAAATTGGTACTCCGCCTGTAAATATCTTCACATGCTTCAAAGAGCTCGTTTGATACAAAAGCAGACCAGTTGAGCACCTCCTCATTGTAATAGTGCTCCACAACCGAAATTGCGTCTAAAGTGCATTCATTCATCGCGAAGTGTCTCATGGTCTTACCTACTATGATGTAGCAGGTGAATCTGATGTCAATTTTGTTGATCATGTCAATTTTTTCTCCCCTTCTGCCTCGCTCTGTTCCATATTTTGCATAATAATTCTCCTCTCCCTACTTCTTTACTCTTTTGGCACCTGCCTGGAATGTTGTGTTTACTGCATTTCCTCCGGCTGACAGCCCTATGAGACGATGAATATCGTCTACATGAATTGGGTACTCCTTGTTGAGCCACAGGGACCCCCCATGCATTCTGTTGGCTAGTAATTTGGTACATTGAATTGCAGCTAGTTGGGTGCCGAAGACTGGTAAACTTCTCAAGTTGAGTAGTGTCGACCTCTGCAATCCTCTGAATTCCTCCCTGACTCTGGATGTTCTGGTGCCATCTTCCCTCTGGATTTCTTCTACGTAGACCTCCCTCTTTAGAATCGGAAACTAGAAGCAATCAGTCAGGTCATTGTCGACTAAGATCGACTTATCGTATTTTCCATATAGATTCTCCATCGGCTCAATTCTTTCATCTAGCTTATCCTGTGGAATTGAGAGAATTCCTTTCACCATTGCTCCACGTCTCTGATAAAAAATTGTCACATGAGACTTATTCCTGCGTTTCTGCTGCTGTTCTTCAGAGCGGACTTGGATTTTCTCTGCTATCTGCAATTGAAATTATGTAGCTTCCTTCATTATCCTTGCAAATTAAGTACCCGGGCTTGACATAACGTTTCCTTATTATACTTTAGCAACTAATTAATATGACAACTTTCCCCATGTATCCTAACCATGCTTTGCCATCGTTGGCTGACCTGGACCTGACATTTCTGACATGGACTAGGAAAGGACAGAGTGGGCCGCATGGTTTATTAATTTTACCGTGATGGAGGTTATTTATTAACTAAACTTGTTCCTAACGGGAAAATATTTTACGGCTCCCACTTGACAGTTGCATTATTGGTTACTTATTATGGAAATGATTACTGGTACAACGGAAAGGATGGATATAGCGTGTGACCATAAAGATTGAAAAATTGTCTGCCTACGTGTAACTTAAGGGATGGAAAGCATGCACCTACAACTAACTTTAAATCTACCTATTCCCCCCCCAACCACAAATGTGTTGCGGTACTATGACATTTTTACTGCAACCTTATTGACGTTTTGCCTATTCCTATTAAAATGATGTAAAAGACATAAACTCAAATGGATCCTAAAATTACTTGGGTATACTTTATTAACTCCTACCTACTTGCGGGCTCGTTTCCGAGACTCCTTCAACTTGAGATTGAGTTCGTTGGCATGTGGAACGGCTTTAGGCGTGTGTCGTTTACCCAACCTTGTAGCATATCTCCATCCAGTTGCGTCAACCTTACCGCTCCAGAATCTCTGATTTCCACAACTATGAACGGGCCTAGCCAATGCATCTACAGTTTACCTGGGAACTTTTAGAACTTGCTGTCGCACAACAATATGTGATCTCCAATTTTGAATGTTTTCCTTCTAATGTGCCTGTCATGCCAAGATTTTTGCCTTCTCTACTCTACTGACTGGTGAAACTCTGCCAAGAACCTGGATTCGTAAAGTTCCATTAGTTGATTTAGTCTTTCTCTCAATGCTACATTGTCCGTCATTCTCGTTGCTTCAAAAATGAACATGATCGGTATTATGAACTCTGCTGGCACCACTACTTCCTTCTTGTATACTAGCTGAAACAGTGTTTGTTTATGAAGTCTTTTCACAGTGGTTCAGTATGCCCATAGAGTTGTTGGTACTCTCTTGTCCCAGTCATCCCTGTTAGCTGATATAATCTTCGTGAGACCCTTTTCCAGTATTTTGTTGAATGTCTCGATAGACCCATTGGCCTATGGATGGTATGGACTACTCTTATGATGCTGAATCATAAAACTCTTGAGAAGAGACTCAACGGTTTCATTTATAAAATATGTTCCTTGGTCACTTGTCAAGCTTTTTGGGCATCCAAATCTTGAAATTATGTTCTCGAAAATGAACCTTGCGGCAGTGTCGGCTGTACAGTCTTTGACAGGTGTTGCTCCTGCCCATCTGGTGAGATATTTAGTGGCGATTATTACGTATCTCGCGCGTGAATGTCTTGTTGGTGGTGTTGTGGGTCCAATGAAATTTATTGCCCACTTCTCGAAGATTTGCATTGTATGAACGGGAATTAAAGGTAGTTCGTCCCATCGGGAAGGCTTCCCAACCCTCTGATGATTATAAGGAATACCCGATTATAGGCTCCAACTACCTATGACAGACTTAGAGGTTCAGTCTTCAACCTAGAGGCCCTGCTCAGCCGCATCTAAGCACTCTTGTTCTATCATGCCACAACCAACCAACCCAGCAACAACAACCCTTTCTCCTTACGGGTTTCTCCTTTTGTATTTCCTCTGCCGCTTGGACTTCCAATTCCTGCTCGGTTGTTCCTTCCCTTGGCTGCCTCTCATCTATCTTGTCTGCTCGACTGCCTCTACCTTTTGTTGACACTTTGCCGCAACCACCCCGCAACTGCATGTTCTTGCTTTTCGCCCCAGTTGTCCTCACTGCAACCTAATCATTGCTGCTGCCACTCGTTTCCTCTTCGTTCTATGGAAAGCCAAAATAATAAAAATCTTTTAAAATCAAAACGAATGCCCCAACAAGGTTTTTCCCTGGCATCCGCCACACCTTGTGTCCTCTTATCTTAGCTTGTCTTTTGAGCACGTTTTTATGTTCTATCTGCATTTACTGTCAATGTGTTTAAGTTAATGTGATTGCTACTGGATATAATTGGAAATTGTCATTGGGCTGATAAGAAACATTGAAGTAAATTGTGTTAAAGCATAAAACATATCATTGTTATCTAAGGGAAAAGCAAGAGTTAAGGAAAAGAAATCACTAAGGGAAGTTGTTGGACAAGGACTTGGAACTAGTCCCAATGACGACTACATCTTTCTTCAAATCCGAGGACAAGCTTAAGGACAAATCCGACTACCATGCATGGAAGATGACTCTAGATTTAACATTGGAAGAAAATGATGCCATGGACTATGTCAAAGGAAGAGTAGTGGAGCCTCCTTCAAGTGCATCCGCAGCTGCACAAACAAAGTACAAGAAAGGTGAGGTTAAAGCTAAGAAAATTATTGTTGATTCTATTCACAAACCTTTGGTTGCCTATATTTATGATTTGGAAACATCTAAGGAGATGTATGACAAGATGGTTGGGAAGTTCAAATTAAATAATGTTAATCAAGTTCTCTTAATAACAAGTTGAAAGACATCAAGATGGATAGAGCAGAATCCATCCAATCCTACTTCATGAGGATTACCAAGATTAAGAATGATCTTCTATCTATTGGAGAAGTCATTGGTGATAGGGAGCTTACTCTTATTGCACTTGGAGGCCTTACAAGAGAATGGGATGTGTTCAACACCACAATCCTCAACAATGACAAAATTCCAGGATTTGATGAATTATTGGCTAGATGCACTCAAGAAGAAATAAGAATGATGGAAAGAGACAAGCCCTAAAATGGAAACAATCCTACCGCTTTCTCCACTTATTCTAAGAGGAAGAACTATGTTAGCTCATGAAATCAAGGTCAAGGGTTCAAGCCGTATTCAAAGAAGGAAGAAAAGGAAGATGCTTCAATTGTAATAGGTTTGGCCACTTCACTAGAGAGTGTCCTCACAAGAAGGATACTCCAAGAGATGATGAGAACAATAACAATAACTTCAAGGGCAATGGAAATCAAAGGAACAACAAGTTCAACAACAAAGGAAAGAAGATTTCTCTCGCTGCTCGAAATGGAAATGGTCATCCTCCCAATAAGTCGAGAAACTCCAGGTATGAAGAAGTTAATGTTGTAAAGCAAAAAGAATTTTATCTTATTTCTTCCCTCACCACTGCCTCTCTTCTGGATATATTGGATCATTGGTTGATTGATAGTGGTGCCTTAAGTCACTTAACTAGGTAGAAAGAAGCTCTCTCTAACTTGATTGAAAAGAAGATGAATATGGAGATTATACATGGGGATAATGCCACTTATCCCGTGAAAGGAATTGGATTGTTATTCTCCACTTAAATCAAGGTCATACTCATCATTTACAAGAAGTATTATATGTACCTGATCTAAAAAAGAACTTGGTCTCTATTTCTGTGATGGAAGACAAAGGTTTGAAGGTGTCATTCATTGATGGGAAGGTTCATGTTTGGCAAAGGAACCCAGGAGATGCATTCACTCTTTGATTCAGGGTTGAAGGTCTCTATCAGGTTGGAGGAAGTCCGCTGGGAGTAATGACTTGTGATACTTCTCTTCAATCTGAATTATGGCATAGGAGATTTGCTCACCTTCATTTCAAAGCCTTACCTGATGTAAGGAAGATGGTCACAGGTATGCCCGAACTCAACTTCGATCATGAAGGTGTTTGTTAAGGTTGTGAAGCTGGAAAACGTACAAGGGGACCATTCCCCTCAAGTAAAACTCAAAGCACTGATATTCTTAAATTGGTCCATTCTGATCTATTAGGTATGTTGCCCGTGACATCTTTGGGTGGATATTTGTACTATGTTATTTTTGTGGATGACTTCTCTCGCAAAACATGGATTTATTTCTTAAAGAAGAAGGATGAAGTGTTCAAATGGTTCCTCTCTTTCAAAAGCCTTGGTCGAGAATCAAATAGGGAAGAAGATCAAAATATTGAGGACCGATAATGGAACCAAATATGAGTAAAATGAATTCAAAGACTATTGTAGAGCAGCTAGCCTTAAAAGGGAGACCACTACTACATATACTCCTGAAAAAAATGGTGTTGCCGAAAGGAAGAATTGTACTATAATAGAATCCACCCGTGCTATGCTTCATGATCAAGGTCTAACGAAGTTCTTATGGGAGAAGCTGCCAACACCGTTGTGTATGTCCAAAACAGATAACCACGTCAAGCTTTAGAGTTCAAGACACCCGAAGAAGTTTTCACCGGTAAGAAACCTGATGTTTCTCATTTTAGAATTTTTGGTTGTCCCATATATTTGCATGTTCCAAAAGAGAAAAGAAACAAAATAGATGCATATGGGAAGAAAGGAACGTTTGTGGGCTACAGTGAAACTTCAAAGGCATATATAATCTATGTGCTTGCTAAAAGGGAAGTGGAATTAAGTCATGATGTCACTATCGATGAAGATCCTGCTCTTAGAAAGATCCGGGATCCTCCTATCCCTATGAAGGAAAATGATGATGCTGATGTAGAAAAGCATGATGAACCTCCATCTAATGAAGCATTGCACTGAGAGGGAAATTTCGTGAAAGCAAGAAGCCAAATAGGTACCAAGGGTACTTAACTGCCATGAGTACCATTGTACAAACTGAGCCTTGCACATTCGAAGAAGTCGTGAAACACCGCGTTTAGAAGAATGCGATGAACGAGGAGTATGAGTTGATCATGAAGAATGATGTCTAGGATGTGGTTCCTAAACCCAAGGATGAGTCAATGGTCACTTAAAAATGGCTCTACAAGATCAAACATGGAGTTGATGGGAGTGTTGAGAAGTTCAAGGCCAGATTTGTTGCTCGAGGCTTCTCTCAAAAGGAAGGAGTAGACTATGATGAAATATTTGCACCAATTGCCTGATATATCACCATCCATTTGATCATAGCCCTTATTGCTTCGCTAGGATGGAGCCTACACCAGATGGATGTCAAAACTGCATTCTTGCATTGTTCGCTTAAAGAGGAAGTCTATGTGGAACAACTCGAGGGGTTCGAAGTTCAAGATCGTGAGACACGTGTATGCAAGTTGAAGAAATCCCTTTGTGGGTTGAAGCAAGCCCCTAGGGCTTGGTATGAGAGGATTGATAGCTATCCTATGAAGCTGGGATTTACAAGGAGCGATGTTGACCTGAAACTATACTTCAAGGTTGAAAAGGACAAGCCTCTCATTCTGGTCCTTTATGTGGATGATCTCTTTCTGACAGGTGATGACCCTCTCAATCATCAATGCAAAGAGTTGGCTTTCGAATTCGAGATGAAAGACCTAAGACTGATTCATTACTTCTTAGGGCTGGAGGCTGACAAATCCAAGTGATATTTTCCTTTCTCAAGGAAAATACATTGTGAAGCTACTTGAGAGATGTGGAATGGTGGATTGCAAGTCCATGACTACTCTGATGGAACTCAACTTTAAGAAGGTATTTGGAAGTGTTGTTGGGCCCGGATTAGTGAACCATTTCAAGTATCATCAACTTGTGGGGGACCTTATGTTTTTGGTCAACTCCCGTCCTGGCATATGCTTCGTTATGAACACGTTGAGTCAATTTATGTTCTAGCCTCATCACATTCATTGGGTTGTTGCTAAGAATATCTTGAGATATCTTCGGGGCACAATCCACTATGGACTGAGATACATTGATGGGAACATGAGGCTGCATGGATATTCAAATGTTGACTGGGTTAGTAGTGTGGTGGATCATAAGAGCTCGTCTAGGTGTTGCTTCTCTTTGGGGTCTGCTTCTATATCATGGATGAGCAGGAAGCAAAAATTGGTTGCTTTAAGCACCACTGAGGCCGAATACATTGTTGCAAGTATGCCCTGTTGTGAAGATGTTTGGTTGAGGAAGCTCTTAAGTGAGCTATTTGAGCATGTGCTGGATACCACCGTGATCTTCTGCAACAACCAGAGTGGGATTCGCCTATCATAGAATCCCGTGTTCCACGATGGCTCCAAGCACATTGATATCAGGTACCACTTTATCTGAGATATGGTACAACAAGGAGCAATAAGACTCCAATGCATCAAGACAAATGAGCAAGTCGCAAACGTTCTCACGAAGCCTTTGGGGAAGGTCAAATTCTTAACCTTCCGAGAGAGACTTGGTGTCGTGGAATGACTCTCCTATGAGCATATCGTTTGAGTTGGACACATAGTCTGGGAGCTCCTGGGGGCTTGGGGTACTTCTTGGAGCTATTAGTGACCATAGGGTGAGTGGTTCACCTTCCCCTAGTGGTGCACTAGATACAGGGTGAGTGGTTCACCTTCCCCTACGATTGACATATGCATAGGATGAGTGGTTCACCTTCTCCTATGGCATATGAACGAGATGAGTGGTTCACCTTCTCCTGTCGATGCCCCATCACACATCCTACCCATAGAGTCTAAGACTCATGGGAAGTACCTCTCATCTGGCCAATAGTTGAGAAAAGATGGTTAGGGACCATAGCACTACTGAAGGATGCATCGTGTACTGCCATACTCCCTATGACTAAGATGCATGGTGTTCAACAACTTGATCTGGGATCAAGGACTGAATTTTGTCAATGGAGAGTGGTGTGATCTTATGTTACACTCTTAATCACTTCTTCTTCATTATTACTTCATCGTTCAACAGAGTAGAGCAGATGAAAAATATGGTACAAGATGACAGGTTGGCATGATGATGACAGATGGATTGGTAGGTGGAATTCTCTCTAGTTGAGAGGGAGTGTTAAAAATTGGCAACTAGGGCCAAATCCCACCTTAGGACAGATCATATGATGGAGATGATTATTTCATTGGATTCCTCTTTTCAAGAGGTCCAATTTTGATATAAATATCATCTCATTCTGACAAACAGAAATGGAATTTTGAATTTATTCTCTCTCATGCACAAATTGTCAAGGTCGACCTCAGTCAAATGTAGGCTCATAAGCCCAATAGATGTGTCTCCTCACCATCAATGAAGTGTATAAATAGGAGTGACCTCTCTCCTCATTTGGACTTCACACATCTCATCACATATCTCTCTCTCTCTCCTCTCTTGATTAGTTCGTACAACTTGGAGGCAGCATTCTCTACTTCGCACGTGTGAAAGGAAGACAAATTTATGGGTTACTTTGCTAGCTGAAAATTTCAGGAAACATAATAGCGTTGACTTCGTTCTTGTGGGAAGAATTTCGATTTTTGGAGGCTGCATTGATTGACACAATTTTCAAGGTCTTTGGGACATGCTGACTGAGTTGACTTCAGATTTGACTGCAGAATTTACGACAAGGTTTTCTCTCCTTTGATTGGTTTGACCAATTTGTTTTGGGTTGACTTTGACCCACTTGGAAGGCTGAATTTATATATTGTTGAATAAGCTTCTTAGAGGACATTTTGGAGTTTCTTTGACTACCGTTGACTTTCTATTTAGGGCTGCAGTTGATTGTTATTAACTGTTGATTTGACAGGACTATTTTGGGAAAGTTAATTTGATATTTGTACTCTCTCTCTCTACTGAACTATTGAAGACTAATAAGAAGATTTGATCAAAGAGTTCCCCACATTAGGGTTTTTCCCTGGCATCCACCACATCTTGTGTCCTCTTGTCTTGGCTTGTCTTCTGCACATGTTTTTATATTCTATCTGCATTTACTGTTAATGTGTTTAAGTTAATGTGATTGCTATTGGATATAATTGGAAATTGTCATTGGGCTGATAAGAAATATTGAAGTAAATTGTGCTAAAGCATAGAACATACCATTGTTATCTAAATTTAACACCACCCAAGGAAGGTGGGGGGGGGGGGGGGACAAGGGAGGCCCACAAAAGGAAAGGAACAAGAGGGATTCTTTCCCAAGACAATCCAATACATACTCAAGAGAAAAACTTGGGGGCTCAAGCGCATAAGAGAGGGCTCAACAATAACATAAATCTAACTGAGAGATAAGGCCCAAGGGGGGCCATTAATCAGTGATCTAGTAGGATCTCATCAGTCCAGCATGAGTGGAGTCTTTAGTGGTTCAACATCGAAGTGATCATCAAATGATCATTGGTCAATGAGGTCTTGAACATAATCAGTTTCACCAGTATTTTGTTATTAGCATTCAGTGTCCGGTGTCTTCAGCGTCGACAGTGATGTTTATGGTTCAGGTTGTCCAGTATTAGTTTCAGTTCCATTGGTGATTTCAATGGTTGATATGGTTTTTTGTACCTGATCATCGACATATGGTTGTCGTCAGTTCCGCTGGGGTTTGGTTGTCAAAGATGGAATAGGTCGTCTTGTGGGTTTATGTCACATTGTGACAATTTGTTGCACATGGGTTTTAGTATCAAAATCGAAGTGATGTAATACATTAACCTAAGTACTAGCCCTAAAAATAAACCTAATGTAAAACCTAACACCTAAGACTTTGTGATAAAACCTATGCTACATCTATGGTGAAAAAAAATACCATTCAAACCTAATACACCTAAACCCTAACCTATTCCTAAAGCCATGCATTAAAATGCATTAAACCTATGTATTCAAACCATTCGGCCATGGAAAATACAAACCATTGTATAAACACATAAAACATTACAAAATGCATTCAACATTGCCCTAACCGCATCGGAACTGCGACAATGACCAAGATCATGTGAACAGATCACGGCTTCAGGTAGCAAGTGTCCAAGTTAACCGTCGGGGTTAGAATCAGATCCTAACCGCAGCGGAGTAAAAGTCAACATGTGAACATAAACGTATTCACTGCGCAGTCAGGGTTGGTTCCATCGTTTGGTGGATAGTCATGGTTAGGCAGGGTTAACGGTGGTATGTGAGCGTCGGGTTAGCCGCAACCACCAACCGTTATAGAAAATAGTCAGTGGAACCGCTAGAACCCTAACCGCGGGATAACTCCATCTATTCACATCTACTTTCAGCACCTCCACCCGGTTAGCTAATCGCTAACAGTCTTCGGGCTATTATAAGGTTTCAGGTGGGTTTTTAATTGAGAATGGTGATATTTTAATACACCTAGGCCTAAATGTCATTAAGTGACATTAATTCTTGAAACTAAAACCCTAATTCAAGCTTATTCACTCCTAAACTCAGCCTAAGGAGGTTAGAGTGCATCTGGAGGGTTATAAATATAGTTGGCTTGTTGAAGAGTGGGGGAGAGTGGTTTTGAGAGTTTGTATGCAGATTCTGGAGGATATAGGCAGTTTTGTTTTCAGTGGAACAGGAGCATCGGGAGTCAGAATTGGGAACCGTGACAGATGTTGGAAAGCTAATTCAGAGAGCTTTCTTGTGACAGTGACCAGAAGTGCCTGCATGCACAATCAGTCTAGTTAATTTGTTGTGTAATCGACCTCCTAGGATTCAATCCTAATAAAGTTGTCACCCATCTTGAAAGTGGACCTGGAGACGTAGTCCATTAGGGACGAACTCCGTAATCAATCTTGTTGCCTGGTATCACTGTGTTTTTGCTATTTTTCACTTCTGTTTACATCTTGCTTATGTTTTAATATTGTCGTCAATTCATCCCCTTTCAAACAGTTCTCACGGTTAAAGCACTTTAAGTTAACATTCAATTCATTGTTGGCATTAATCAATTCTACTTTAGTTTAACATATGATCGTTTCAGATCATATAATTTGGTATCAGAGCCAGGTTGTATTTGTAGAATTTTGTGAGTGAATGTTAACCAGGTCAAAGTCGCAACGTGGAGAAGGAAACTTTAGGAGATTGATCTAGAGATTGGAAAGTGAAGAGTCGCTCATAAGTCGATTATGACAGGATCTGATGCAGGTGAAACCCCTGAAACTAAGATGAGCAAGGAACAGTTTCAGAAAGCATTCTTGAGCATGCAACAGATGTTGGCAGAACTTTATAAAGATAAGAAGGCTAGAGATGCAACTTCTTATTCAAAGACATTAAATAAGGACAAAGGTAAAGGCAAGGCTGATAAACCTCCTTCACCTCCATCATCTCCACCATCATCTTCTTCTTCCAGTGCAGAATCTGAAACAGAAAAGAAACCTAAGAAAACATCTCTTTTGAAACCTGATGTAAAATTTGAGTTACCTATTTATGATGGTGAAATGAATCCCGAAAAGTTAGATAATTGGATTAAGCTGTTAGAAGTGTATTGCCGTATTCAGAACATTTCTAACAATAAAATGAAAATTCAGTTAGCTTGTTGGGTCCCTATAATACTAGTGATTACCCCATTATTATTGTAGTTATACCCCTTATTAATATCGTTGTACCCCTATTGCCCCCATATTGTTATTACTGTGCCCCATAGAATCCCTCTATTGTTATTTTTGTGGCTTTATATTATTATTGTCAGGTCGACTAGATTATATTGTGACTCCTTAGACTCCTATATATAGAAAGGAGGTTTTGTCATTTGAATCATCCAAGGATTGTTCATTTATGTAATGTAAAGGAGGTTTCCCCCTCGAAGAGGCTGAATTCTAAGGCGTTGATCTATCTTTTCTATCTTTTCTTGAGTTGGTTTCATAACATTTGGTATCAGAGCTTTGGATTCTAGGGTTTCCCTGCTCCAAACAGGTCATCGTGGAATTTTCGCTATAACTTTTTTTTCTGTAAGGTTCCAGAAGTCGTAAAAAAAACCCATTTGAGAAGAAATCGCTCTGAATCTTGGGTCCGAATTTCAGATCTTTTCGCGCTATATTTGCGGAGATATGATCTGAGGAAGTTGGTCTTTTTGCAAACTCCTGAATTACATTCCAAACAGGGGACCTGGGGAAAATCGTCATAATTTTCTCTCTGGGGATCAGAATGAAATTTCATAAGGTACAGAAAGAGGACGGATTGTAGTTTCTTGTATGAATTTTTCAGATCCAGAGGTAGAAACAATGACTCGTGGCACGTCGTACAAGTTCACTCTACTAAACTAGTCTATAATCAAGTCACTGTGGGAAATTTCACATAACTCTTCCTTGGAGAATCCAATTTGGGTCAGACTTGTGGCATTGGAAAGAGGACACAGTGGGCTACTACAGGTCACAAATTCAGAACAAGATGATCAGAAAGTACAGAGATACATCAGAGGCAATATCGAGCTCCTACAAAGTGAAAAAAGGTGTGTAGATTTTCTTAAAGTTTTGCTTAAGCTTGGTTTGAAAATTTATTTTTAAGGAATTCAAAGGGCATAGTAGAGCATCATTATCGATAACTGATGCCCCGAGGAAAGAAAATGCAAACACCTAGTAAGGAACCTGAAAGCTTTAGCATGACTCATGAAGAAGAGGAAGAAATGCAAGATGATATATCAAAATTACAAGACCAAGTGCAACCACTGTCCCTTACACAAAAAGGAACAGAATCTAAGATGGATGGTTTAAAGAAAGGTGTAGAAGCTAAGATGGACTGTTTAAAGAAAGGCGTAGAAGCTAAGATGATTGACATGGAAGCTAAGATGGATGATTTGAAGATAGATTTAAAGACAGACATGGACGAATTGAAGATAAATATGAATAAGTTGCTACAAGAAATGGGAACAAAGGGTGAAAGGGTACTAAAGGAAACTCATGATGAGAATAAAAGAAATGTTAATCATGATTCCATAGACGCTAATGTTGGATCGAA
>APFE031332456.1:1304-15917 GCA_000404065.3 Pinus taeda
GATGCTGTAGGGAAGGCAGCACTGCTGGCGAACTTTGAGATCTCGTCCTTCATGAAGCCACCCGATACTGTATGGCTGTGGGTGTGGTGTAGTCGGTAGGCCCAAACGCTTCACGACCTCTGCTGAAATCAGATTCTTTTAGCTACCACTGTCGACAATGAATTGTAGCGGCGAACCCTTCACCCACATCTGTGAGTGGAAAAGACGTTCCCCCTCCTCTGGCTCTCCGGGCTCATTCTTCTGGATTTTGGCAGTGGCAACAGTGGCGCTGGGATCTGCATCAATGATCTACTTCCCTTTGCCATTCCCCTTGTTGGATTCTAGCTCAGGGTCGGAACATGCATCTGATTCGGAAGCCTTCAACTCAGCCACTAGCGACTGCTTGGTCCGACACTCACTTGTGTTATGAGTGGGACTCTTGTGGAACTCACACCACTTTCCTGTGTCCTTCTTCAGCTTCGACGGGTTGTCTTGGGTCACCCCGCCTTGGCTCTATCCTTTGGGCTTCGGATTTGCAGATCCAAAGTCTCGCTTCTTCTGTTTCAACTTTTGCTCGATTTTGACAGCGTATCGGTATGCTGTGCCGAGTGAAGAGATGTACAAGAACTCCATCTCTTCCTGTATGTATCTGTGTAGGTAGCCATGGTATTTGAGCACCAGATGTCGCTCAGAATCTTTGATACCCAACTGTGTGCGAAGGGTATGAAAAATGTTTGTGAACCCTGGAACATCTTGGTCTCGTCCCTGCCGCAGTGTGGTCCATTTGATGTATTTGTCCTCATAGCTTTTGACAGGGTAGTACTGCTCCTTGATGGCATCCCGGAAGTCATTCCAAGTGGGTGCGGCTGAAAATAATGAGCCTGTAATTTCATCCTTCTGCTCGCAGTAGGTTTCCCACCAGTCCTTGACGTGGGGGGCTGCTTTGAGAAGAGCGAAAACAATCTTTTCCAGACTTGAAAATTAATGAACAGAGAAATACCATCTAGCAGATTTAACCATTTATCTACGGCATCTGCGTCTATTTTACCCTCGAAGATGGGGATTTAAAAATTAACTTGTACCTTAAAGAGCGTGGCATTTCTAGAGCCGCTGCTAGAAGCCGATGCGTCACCTCTAGGTAGCCGCTGAAGAATCTGCGCAAAGTTGTCCATCATCGCGTTCTGTTTCCGCTCGAGGGCTTCTTCGAGCAAGATTTTGATAGGATCTCCTGCCCCCTCGTCTTTCTTCTCATCCACCATGGGAGGCCGTCGGGATTTTCGAGCCTGGTCTTGCAAAGGTTCGACCAGTTCAAGCCCTAACTCCTTATATCCTGACCTCGTTGGGGACATGCAAAGAAAAACCGAGAAAAAGTAGACCGCTCTGATACCACTGATCCGGATTTAAACAGGAACGCAATAGATTACAGAGATAACCCTAAATACAGAGATGCGATAACCATAAATAAAGAGATGCAGCGGAAATAACACTTCATTTCATTAATGGAAAATACCGAAATATGCCTACAACCAGAATTGGAAATAAACCAGCTAGGACGATGGTAGCTTATCTCTGAGAAGAGATGTGCGGCTACATGTCTCTGAACTGTTCCGAACTTGTGTTACAATGAGGCTCGAAGGCCTATTTATTATTGAGAAACAATGGAAAACCCTTCACATTCCAAAACCGACCCTTAGAAGATGAAACGCCAAACTATGGGCCCCGTTTGGGTAAATTGGTACATCAACTTTCCCAGGGTCGTAACTTTGGCATACGATCTCCGTTTGACACGCATGATAGCCCGTTGGAAAGATCTCTCCAAGGACTATCACAGCAAAGACGATTTTTTACCTAAAAAATCACAGAGCAAGATTTCCCAAAAAACGTCGTTTAGGGCCTCAAAACGGCTCCGGAAGTTCAGGACCCGAAAAAATGCTAAAAATAGTAAACTGCGCTATAATTAAGGAAACTGAAAATGTTGAGGTGGGCGTCCAGGTGGACTTGGCAGGTGGCCACCAATATCCACCTGGATCATTGCGCCCAAGAAATCTAATCACCTAGTATTAGCACATTGTCCCATCAAAGTGAGCATCTTGCATGATAAATCAAGATAGAATAGGTGATTTGGGACTAATTTTGTCTTTCCATGAGTTAATTTCATTTGCATGTATTATTGAGCCAAAGACTATTATCCCATCATATTATCATGGTACATTATATTCAACGAGTTCACCAATAAGAGGTTTCAACAAGACTCTTGTGGAGGTTAGACATAAAGATACCATCATGTAGGGGATAAAGGAATTCTGAGCTACAAAAGATATCTAGCGACCCATAATGACATAGAAGGTTCCAATACTATATTCAGACCCTTTGGAGGGTGAAGATGAAGTACATTTTAGACTTATCATAACGAGTTGAAGACATAACAACAGATGATGGAGTTTGTTATTGATACATTACAATGGGGCTTCATGTCACAATCATCAAATTGTGATTTTCCAAGGCATGAACATAAACATGTGTTTTGCCACAATTTTGGTGGAATGTAATATTTTAATTTCGAAAAATAGAGAATGCAAAATATGTGGAAGCCCAAGGGTCACACATGGAATATGAATAGTCACTAAGAATTACAAAGGTTGTAAAGGAGCTCAAAAGTCACATGGGAAGCGCAAAGGTCACATGGGAGGTGAAAGGTCACCTCTTTCGATATAAGTAAACCCTCATAACTCAATCAAAGGGAATTTTAGCCTTGGCTTCTCAAGCTTGGCAAAGGAGAGAAGATCATTATTTGGAGGAGAAAGTGGTGGCTTCATGTACCACTGTTGGGGCTACTGATGCATCATTGTAACTATGTATCTTATCACTTTCACATAATATTTTGAAGCTCTAAGAGCCCAATGTACTTTCATGCATGTATCATCAATGTTGTCAGACCACTCTTTCATATTTGTGATGTATGTTTATGTTCATATGTACTAAATGTTAGTATGCAAATTATTAGCAAATCCAAAAATGCTTCACTTAAGTCACTGGTGACAAGTGACCCTAACAAAAAAATATGGTTGTTTACGCTTCAAATCTACAACGAAAAATAGGGAAAACCCCTACAGCAAAATATCATATGCAACCCGAAAAATTATTATAGCAAAAAAGAAAGTGTAGCAACCCAATGGATCATACGAATAGGAA
Organism: Pinus taeda; assembly: GCA_000404065.3. Lineage (NCBI taxonomy): Eukaryota > Viridiplantae > Streptophyta > Pinopsida > Pinales > Pinaceae > Pinus > Pinus taeda. The sequence continues at coordinate 4,476 of APFE031332456.1, forward strand.
AATTTTATTAATGTAAATGAAACACCTTGTGAGGAGAATTTACAAACTTGGGTCTATAGAAACCCCTCCATGTGATGGGTCCTTTTGATGTCCTTGTGCTTCAATGATCTGTTTCTCTCTTTTAACTCACAATGGGCAAAAATCAAACAAAAATAGATTGAACGTAAGTAAGAAATCAAATGTGATAAGATGATAGTGGTGACAATGAGAATGATCAAAGTGGACAATGAATGGAAAAACCCTCTATTTATAACAAAGTTTTGATCTAAATTAGGATTAGACAATAATAAAATATTATTGACTAAATCAAAATTTAGTCGTTGTGAATACTTTATTATATTTTTGGAGAGGCAAAAGATATACAAAATGGTCAAATATCGTTATTTAGAAAGTGATTGAAGTAATTAACAAATAAAAAAGATTTATTAATCACTTTGTGGGAATTAAGAAAGAAATAATTATTAAATCATAGTTTAATAATTATCTCATAAGGAAAATATGGAATAAATAAATAGTGATTTATTTAAATATTCCAAGGCAATTAAATCAAAATTAATTGAAATAATTATCAAATAGTGATTTAATAATTATTTCTAGAGAAAATTAAATAAATAATGATTTATTCAATTATTGTCGTGGTGTTTTTGAATTTTAATGAGAAATAATTTAGGAAAAATGGTTTACTAAATTATTTCCAATGGTGAAAGTGGTTTTACCATGGTAAAATTAATCATACATGGTGTATTTCAATCCACCTAGTAAAAATGGTTGGGTGATCATTTTTTGGATGATAACAAATTTCCCCCAATATAAGACTTGGAATTGACTAAGGGAATGGTTAATTACTCATAAATGGTTGACCTGCAAGCGATTGACTCATTTCTAGAGGGGATGGTTAATTACTCACACAGAGACTTTTCAAAGACAAATCAATATAGCTAGAGACCAAATATCAACAAAATGGGATGAATATGACATAAACATGGATGATGCACTATAACAAGAATCGATGGGACTTTGAATATACTCCATGGATGCAAGGGTGACTCATCTCTAATGCTCTGAAAAAGGGTGACTTGATGATGTTTCCACATGGGTGGGGCCTGAAGGGGACCATAAAAACATGAGTAAATAGTGATTACTCATGAAGAAACTTGACACATAAATCAACAAGTGCAAAGGAAAAGTGGTACTAGAGTACCATTGACTCATATGAAGAGATCTAGTTTTGATGGGCGGCAAAGTGAGACCTCATGGAAAAAATGGCTTCCTGTTGACGTTTTAAATAACCAAAAACAAAAACAGGCTCATTATATAACTTAGTGAGAGCTTACCAACTGTGTTCATGGTTCATAAAACCGAGCTACGATTTTCTCATAATGATCAATGTAAAAACTAGGGTTTTCTATAAAATGGTTTCTTACCCTCAAATCCAACTCATTTGCACATTGATTTGTTGGATAATTTGGAGAGGAGGAGGAGGAACTGAAACTTGGAGAGCTTGTAGAAGATAAACCAACCATCTGAATTTGGCTATGCGACTTTTAGGTAGGTGGCCTAATCTTACTCGTCAATTTCAGTGGATTGAAATTTCAAATTAGGGCTTCAGTTGGCTAGCAAAAATCCTTTCTTTTCCTCATGGTCGCAACAAACCTTTTGGGTTATTTTATGTTCCTTAGGGCATAGAAAAGGGGCTAAAAAAGCACCCAATGTAGTTTTTGGAGGAAAACTACGCTCTAAACCTAAGGGAGAATAGGTGTTGATGGGTTTCGGAAAGCTGAGGTTGAGTTTTGAAAATGCATGCTATGACTCTAAGCTGACAAAATATAGTGGTATCTTGCAATTATGGCAGAGTTAAAGTTGGTTTGTTGAGAACGAGACTTTGATGATATTCTTTCTAAGATTTAGGGGAACCACATTATCAGAGGGGATCTAGCACGGTATGGGTTGCTTAAGTTCTTATATAACCCATTGATGAGGGAATGGTAGCTTTCGCTATCCCATATTATGAGCTACTAAGATCCAGATTAGGAGGGATTTTCGATACAGAGGCATATAGGATTGAGATCACGATTCGGGACATATATTTTTTAACAGGATCACCACCCTTGCAAGTGGTGGGAGAGATCCATCTAGAGTTGCCTCATGGGAGGCATATTGGAGATTTTGTGGATCATAATTGCGTACCTGGTACTCAGGTAAAGAACACAAGCATTTAGATACATGACTTATCAAGACTAGAGACACGAGCTACGGTCGTAGAAGTAGTGTGGATCTTTGGTAGCCATGCCTTCCACCACATTTTTGGAGAGTAGATGATGTTGGTGAAGAGTGTGTTGGGAGGTAACTACGATGGGTGGGCCAAAATGTTGTTGACATCATTGAAACATCAGTTGAGTCTATGCAGGTAGTGGGCCAATGATAACTATTCATTTGGGATATTTTTATGCTCATTCTTCTTTAAGAAGATCCCTACCATCCATCCAGATGTACAAATCCGTGATGGGGGCCCACAGGAGCCTAGGATGCACCGTTGGGGGTAGCTATTATGACAAGGTGGAGGAGGGGGAGTCGGATGGGTGTTCTGGCCTTATTTCTGTGCTCATTAGGATCAGATGTCATTGTACATATACAACTATCTGTATAGTGGAATGATATTTCAAGGAGATTTTGATCTACCACTACCGCCAAGATGAGCATGAGGCCCAAATGTAAGTGGTAGTTGTTATATTTAGGTGGCATGTATATTTTATAAAATATATGTATTCGGTACTAATTTTCAAACTTATATAGCCCTGGTGAGGCCAGCAGAATACACAGGACAAGTTGCAACACCTGGGGCTGAATATCGGGTTGACATCACAACAGAGATCGGATAATGATGCATTACTGGAGAATCTCCAATAGGTTCAACTTGCTACTGATCAGGGTGACAGAACGTGGGTGTCATGAGATAGAAGATCGATATACAAATGCATGTACCATTCTTCCCTCAGAGTGGTGAGGGATCACTAGGCGCATAGCGATGGCTAGTTAGGCAGTTTGAGACTTATGACATGGGCGGATAGACCCATTGGCATGGGATCCTCTAGAGGACAATGATTAGTCTTAGGGACATGTCTTCCCCCATTTTTTTATGTAGCATGATATGGGCATGTCGGATGTATTTAGAGTAGTGGAATCCAAACAATGTATGTTGGATATTATGATACATAATATGGTTATGCATATTTTTGGGATGATGTGGTTTGCCATTTGTTTCTATTATGCATGTCTTCTTGTATATGCATGTGATAAATTCCAATCTAGATTTTTATTTGCAATGGTATCTACATAGTTATTTTGTGCTCTAGGAACATGACTGAATGTAATGGACTCAAATTCACATGCCAAAATCTTAACTCGTAGATATTTTCTAAATAGGACATAATTACGCACATGATAGACACTATTCAATTGCATGAAAAATGGCAAGGAATTATGGAAAAAATGAAGGTGAAGGATGTGATGACCAAGGGAATTGGCTAATAGACCTATCACTACATCATATTCACCCTGGTTATTGGTGGCAGATCCAATGCAGACATCATTGGAGTGGACTAACAAATGTAATGGGATGAAAATGGCCCAATTTGTTGATGCTAGATTCTTGGAGAAGTGACTCACACCAACAGCATAATCGATATGTGGTGTGGATGATGGATCCATATAAAAGGCACAAGAAGACAACAAATGAGATAATGGGGGATGCAAGCTACCTAAATGAAGAAAGAAAAAATAAGATGTATTTCAATGGGAAATGATATGGGCAAAATTTCTTCAAGTAGAGTGCATTGCGAGGGTTAGGAAGGATTTCGCCTTCTAGACCCTCTAAAAGGTATTCTCCCTTTCCCAAACACTTACGAATGATGTAAGGATCGAACCAGAATGGTTCAAACTTCCCATGCATCGGGACATCATGAGCTTGGTCATAGAGAAGAATAAGGTTTAATTTATAATCATACTGAGCTTTGATGTGATTTTTGTCTACTTCAATGGTTTGCAATGCAACATGACGGTTTTCATTGGTGCGGTCAAGAATGATGAGTATTTTTTCTAAAGGTTGGGTGTCCGGGAGAAGTTTGAAAGCAAGGTGGAGGGGGGGTATTTCACACTCGATCGATAAGACTTCCTATTGTCTAAAAGCAAGGTGGAAAGGAGTGAACCCAGTGGTGGTTTTGATAGAGGTTCTATAGGCCCACAATGCAGGGAAGAGCATAAGATGTCTGTTGGTATTGTGTTTATTCACCATCTGCTAAGCATAGTTTCAAGCATTTTGTTGAAAACTTCAACTTTTCCATTTCCTTTGGGGTAATAAGACAATGAATATTGGTGTTAAAAACCCAATAGTGAAGATAGCTCATGATAGATCTCATCTTCAAAGTGTCGGCCATGGCTGGAAACCAATTGTTATAGGATCCTGAATCGAGCGATAACATCGTTAAAGAAAAATAGGTTTGCAATAGTTATGGTGTTATTGAACGTGAGCATGGCTTCAGCCCATTTAGTGAAATAGTCGACGACCACGATAATATACTTGTGGTTATTAGAATATCGAGGTCGACACTCCATAATTTCAATGGCCCATTTGTAGAAAGGACTAGTTGTGATGATAGGATGGAGGGGAGCAGGTGGAGCTTGAGGCTTAGGGGCATATAATTGACAATTGGGACAATGTTTGACTTCCTCAATGCAATTTCTAAAGAGAGAAGGAAAAAATTATTCAACACACATGATTTTCTAGATGGTGGACATTCTGAAGAGATGACCACCATAAGTGTCATTGTGACAGGCATTGAGCACTTGCTTAGCTTCAACATGTGTGATACAAAAATGAAGGATAGTGTCAACAATGTGGTGATAAACATCATCAACAATGAGGACATAGTGAGGATCTTGATGTCGTATACGTTGTCGATCATCATTATTGAGATGGGGGGTGAATTTTTTGGCTCGCAAATAGGTGAGGATGTTTCCATACCAAGGATCATATGAGGTTATAGCAAACAAGTGTTCATCTGGAAGGTCATCATTTACTGGTGGATCTAATGCACCAATAGGAAATTCATAAATGAATTCAATAAGGGCTAAACATTTCTTAATCTTAGGGGTGAAAAGATCCAAATCAAATTCCTAGAGGACAACAATCCAGCAAGCATACTTCTCATTGATGATCCGCCGACTCAAATGGAAGGTCATGGGATTGGAATGAGTCACAACCTTGGTTATATGCACAAGGATATAATGACGTAGTTTCTGAACAAAGAACATAATGGTCAGCGCCAACTTTTCTTCATGGGAATAGGACACAGAGGTATTGTTAAGTTTCTTACTGACATAATGGACGAAATTCTCGGTTCCAGAGTTATCGTCCTATATTAAGCTCCTGACAACCAAATAGGTGGAAGCTGAGATATTTAAGATGAATTCTTGTTGATGAAAATCCGTCAACCAAGGGGATCTCCCCGATATTAAGTCCTAATATAACCTCACATTGTTGGTGTAGGAGTCCCATCCGGTATAAAGGCCCAGTTGCCAAATCCTTAAAGATTTCCCTTGGATCTAGTTGTCAGCACAAGAGAGTGATGCAATGGTGTCTTCGAAAAGCAAGGGAGGTGTGTCCAGTGAGTGTGCAATTGGAACTGTGTCAAGGTTCTTCTACTACAAAGGGGGGGAGAAAAGTGAGCCTCTAAGTTAGAGGTAATAGTACTACCTAGGAAGAGACACACATAAACTAGAAGGATTCTTCTAACATCTAGCGAAATAGTCCATAGCAGATGTGATGGTCATTACAACCAACAAACAAGGAAAGATTTGTCTAGTATCCCGCGGAATAACCCACAAGGATGGGACAATAATAAAAACCATTACAACACATAAGATAAGCACTAAAATAACCGAAATAGTTCAATTATCTTAGTACATGTGAAAGCAAATATGAAATACAAACATCCACAGAATATTCTTACAAACATTCATAGTCCATGCATGAAGAACATGTTGGCCTTAAAAGGAATATGTTATTAAGAAAATTTTCCAAGCACAGGTTTACAATGCACATCACTATCCCCAATAGTGGGACATTGGAGCCACTCCTTGCTCCTCAAAGAACTAGTTGATCTCTCTAATTCCTTGCGGGAGGAGCCAAGGTGAAAATTACTTTTCTCATACAATGAGGGGGTATGTATAACCAAGGGGTGATGCTTCCCCTTTGTGACGCTTTGACTACCTTCATGATTTTTCAACTTACATGACTCTCCATATTCATGTTTGTCCTTTGGACTTCCACTTTACAACACATTTGGATATAATATACATGGTCCACAATAGTGATGTGGCATATGACCACTCATGACATGACATGACATGAAACTACTGACATGGGTTGCTTGGTGATGTGGAAATGTCAAGTCACTTTTTCTACTAAGTGTTGGATGTCTTCTTAGATATGCTTTCTCTTCTCCTTTGCATGGCTTGGTGATCCAGAGTCTTCAATGATCTTTAGTCTTGGATGGTAGTTGTAAACTTGTGTCCCTTTTCTTTTCTTTGATAGATGAGCTTGCATGTTTCTACTATAAATATGTCTTTCTGCATGCTCCCCTTCTGCATCTCCTTCCTCATCATCCTGTCATGGTGTAAGAGAGTATATTCATTTGTAACTCACTCATGACAAGATGACATCAGTCTCAAAACCATAGCCTAAGATAGAGCATTTGGATTCATGAACTAGGCTAGTAATGGGTGACAGGTTAGGAGAGAAGACCCAGTGACTGTGCAATTGTATAGTTAAAACAACCAAGGGTCAAGCTTGATCACTAAGAATTCACACTACATAGCTTAGACCAGACTGATAGAAACTTCTGCGCAGTGCCCACTGAGGAAAAAAATTGTGTAGTTCAAGCAGACAGTGGAGGTTGTGGGAACGCATCCTAGGAGGAAAAACTATGCAATTTCAGGAGGCAAGGACAACTGGGAAACTAAAACTGCATAATGCACAACTCAAGGAGGCTTGAAGGACAAAACTACGCAGTTTCTTGAGGCAGTGAGGTCCAATTGAGGGAAAGGACACTAGCAGAAGCATATGCACAGTTTTGGGTGCCAAGGGAGGTTTGGATTCTACGCATTGCACAGTTCGAACAAACAAGGGAAAACCTTGATGGTTGAAGATGTCAAGTGTGCAGTTCAAGCTAGACAAGGAGACACAACTATGCAATTTTGGAGGTCAATATCGGGAGTTGGAAGCAGGAATTGCGTAGAGAAACAACTTTAGAGGACAGGGACTATGCATTGTGTAGTTCCAAGAAGTAAGGTAACAGATTAGAGGGTTGAGACTATACATTGTGTAGTTCAATCGGGGCCTAGTGAAGCTAAGTTTCTCGATCGGGAAGATTTCCCGAAAATGGCTAAGTGTGGGATGGGTGATATACTATGATGAACCTTGAATATGATCACAGACTTAGCATAATTTGACAACATGACAAGATAGATCATCTGAACATGTAAATAAATCATTTCCCTATGTGTGACTACCTCATGACCAGATACGACAAGTGTGATACTTAAGATAGGCTCTAGGACGACCATGAAGACACTTGTGTGACAGTGCTCAAGACTTTGTGTATGCATACAACAGATGTTTACATGGTTGGGACAACTCATATACACAAAGACCGACCTTTGAAACCTACAGAAAAGGCCCACAAACATTGTACAATAGTCAAACATGCCAAAAGATAACAGTTATCCCAACATGCAAAAGGGACCAAAGAACTATGAGAAAGCTCATGAAATAAGCACTAGTGTTTGCAACAACAATGAAAAAGACCAAGGAAGGCTCCAAAATTTGAGTGTGAGCCAAAATTATGGAGAGTGTTGCAGTAACTACAACAAGTCCCTTTCAATGTTAGGTGGGTAATGACAGTGATGGACTTGCCAACATGTCAAGGGGATCTCCCCGGTAAGAAGTCCCAATTTGAACTCACACCATTTCGTGTATGAGTCCCAGCAGTGGGTCGTAAGGTAATGCATTGACCACGATGTCACACAGAGGCATGTAAGATAATTGTGTCGGTAGCAAGGGTGTGACTGCTACAGTGAGTCAAGGAAGGTGAATGAGAGGTTCTAACACATGGGCAGTGAGATGAGTGTGCCCCGTAGCAACTTGTAGTAGTACTCAGCTAGGAAGGGAACACATGAGTGAAAATCAATCACAAGCTAGAAAGCAGATTAGTCGACAATCCAAAGTGGTGGTTAAACTAATAGCACATCTACAACAAGATTCATATAATTGCATATGTAGCAGTTCATACACAAATATGTAAGTTAAACAACATATATTGCTAAGCAACCGGAGCAATCCAACTACAATAACAACATATGCATGAAAATGTGTTGGCTCTTATTATATAAAGAAGTGTGAGTCCCAATCATACAATACATCCATGTAAACCTGCTAGCCCCAACAATGAAGAGCTACATCCACATCCACCTGCTCCTCCAAAGAGATGAACTAGCTTCGTGCAATGGAGAGGCAAAGGCATGTTACAATATTGTCCAAGCTTCCTTCAATATAGCCTTATCAGAAGCTTAGCTGACCAAAATATTATACAATGAGTTATGAGGGACTATTTATAGCAGAGGGTGGGGTGTCCCTTGACATTCCCCTTTGTGACTATTCAACTACCCTCATGACTCTCCATCTACTCTATGATTGTTACATTCACTATTAACACTTGACTTACACTTGACATTATTCAACATTAAATGCACATGTACCCATGTGAACGCAATGGCTTGAGCAAGCCAAACTAGACATCACTCTGACTTAGACAACTATAGAAGTCCAACTACTCAACATCCTCATGCTAATCAACAGTAACATATCGATGCCAAGCTCTGTAGTCTTTGATAGTGTCTGTGTGTTCCATAGTGACATCCATCTGAAACCTAACCTTTTCCTCCATAGCATATGGGTACACTACTCGGGCTCCTTTGTCCAACTCATCTGAAAGAATGCACATCATTGTCTTCAATATGGTCGGACCAGCAACATACTTGTGCATGATGTATGCACTTATAGGCAAGTCTAGGAAGGTGGCGATGTGCATCAACACCTCGAAGTATGAGTTAAGATCTAGTCGAACCTGCTTCTTAGTCTTCGCTTGGGTGAGAGTCCCAAGTGATGGGGTCGCATGTGTGTGCACCACAACATCCATGCTCTTGAATACTTATGCATGGGAAGCCTATATGCTAGTGATGAATTGTGATAGGTCCTCATAGTTCCAGATCTGGCTCCAAATAAGTGCTTTCAGCTTGACCGCATTTGGCCTCATCATCTTTAGCAAGTGAAGTGAGGCTCCCTTGTACTTCATCGTCCATGTTTGCATGTCATCAACAGTAGCATGTATGTTCATCAAGATGTGTGCTCTCCTAGCACATTGTTGTTGCCATCTGTTGAGATGGACAACCTCCTTATGCATGGTACCAAACTTGGAGTACAATGCTTGCATAACTGTGTCAAGGGACAATGCTTCATCTAGTGTTGCCTTCTTCAATTTAGCTTGGGCAGACATTTTCACCAAGTCTCCTCCTTGCATGCCCACCTGTAGTTCCTTCGTCGTTCACTCATTCTCATCTATAAAAAAATGAACACTTGAGCTAGTGGCTTAGGCATACACTCTGGTTTCATCAGCAAAAGCTGCTGGATTCTTGCGCACATCAATCACGATCACTCATTCTTCAACTTGCGCAGGAGATGTTTGATTCTTCGGAGTTGACACTCTGTGAGACTACACAACTCTATGTTGGGATTCATCAAATGAGATGTTGTGCATCTCTTCTTCCGGCTGATCATCAAGGATCTCAGTGCCTCCTTGGTCATCCAAGACTTTCTCCTCTTCTATATGCATTGAAGCAGGTGAGTTGACTTCTTTATGGTGAGGCATGAGGTCGGTGTCTGGTACAAACTCCTACTACTCCATGTCTGCATCCAACTATTGAAGTGCATGTTCTATTTCATGAGAAAAGTCCTACCCATGCAATGGTTCACCCAGTTCCCCTGATGCTAGTTGTTCATATGAATCAACTACTTGTATGGGCACTGCTTCGTCTATTTGCACATGATGTGACCCCTGCTATATCTGTTGTTGTTGTGCTTCCCTCTCCTGTTTGCATAGCTCTTGTTCCTTTCGGAGTTGCTCTCTCAGCTCATGCAACTCCTTCTTTTCTTCTTCCATTCTCTTGTTGTCCTTCTGCCTTTGCACGATTCACTTGTTGTGCTGCTACCTCTTTGCCTCTATAGCCATAGTTGCTTTCTCTACAAGTGGATCTGCTTGAAACTTGCAACTTTTCACCTCCTCCATGCAATCAACAATCTTCCTCTTCCCTTTGTCACAAATTGATATGCTTGGCTCTATTTCCACTGCTACTATTGTTGGTGCTCTCCTTGATGCTCCTTCATGTTGCTTCGCTAACCACTCCATAGTGAACCCAACCAGTTCATTGGGTCTGGAGAAACTGTAGCAATATCTCCATGGGTCTTCCTTAGCCCAATGAAATGCCTCGTAGATACAGTTAAAATTTACTCTCATGTAGTGATCCTTCACAATGCAATATGGGTCATATGGATTGTAGCTTCAGAGGTCAAACGGGTATTTCTTCATCAGTTCTGCTTCGACATCCGCTTGCTTGATACTCTGGATCTCATATAACCCAATCCGCAATGGAAGAGTGGGCTAAGGATCCTTCTTCTTCCACTGCAGTCTAGCTATCAATCCTGTTGAGATCTGATAGGCTACTTCCTACATGACAAGTACGTCCAAGGAAAACTTTGGCAGAACATGCAAAGGCTTCTCTTCACTACACATTCGGATGAAAGTGTCGAACGGTGAGGCATACCAATCTGCAATGCATATCAATCCCTCCATTGCTTCCCTTGACATGCAGGGTGGATCCTGTTTGAATATCATCTTGTACAAAGGGATAACAAAATTATCAAAAAACCATGTGATTACTCCTTTGAAGCTGCATTCAGACAACAACTTGAAATATGTGTTCACAGTAGTCTCCGTCGTTGACCATGCCCACTCCAAGCCTGGGAACTTGTGTCAGGCACAGACTACATCTAGGATGTAGGTGTTGGGCGCGAGATCCCCCAAGGGTAGTTTTGGGGCTTAGAGCCCATATTTTGGTCCAATTTTGTAACTTCAATGTAAAGACTCCACATTTTGTGGGTGTGGAGCACGTAGTTGTTAAAGAGTCATAGGGTTTGTCATGCGGAAAGAGTTAATCTTGCGGACAAAACCAACCTCCCTAGAAGCCTAAGACTTTCTAGTGACAAACAAGACAATTAAGAGCAATCCTTCTCTAAACATGCATTTATCATACGAGAAATCAAGTGTTTTA
>APFE031332459.1:0-13400 GCA_000404065.3 Pinus taeda
CTTACTTGTTTTGCTACATAAAAGTTTAAAACAAATATTTCAAGCAAATTGAGAAAATTCTGATATAACCGACCATTTGAAAATCGTTTTCATGATATTCTTTGCTTGAAAAATATGCCCCGGCCGGTCGCGCTCTGCCACGCCCCGCCATCTACACCATTTTTCAACTCCTTCCAGCAGGATTCATGCACTCACATGGAAAAGCACTGACCCACCAGATGCCCTTCTTTGTCATTTTGCCGGATCCGGAACATATTCAACAACAGCCACAAATATTTTATCAAAGGCCCATCTCCTTTCACACTAATGATCAGAATGAGCAGACGAAATAGCGCTGCAAACAGCGAGAGGGGAGAAAATCTATTTGGTGATGCAGACGAACCTGTGTTTAAAAGTGGGGCATCCAGTGACGCTACACCAATTTCACTGGCAACATGTCATTTTCTGAATGCAATGGTTAGTGCTGTTACTATCCTCTTCACTGGCAACATGTCATTTTCTGAATGCAATGGTTAGAGCTGTTACTATCCTCTTCTTTTCCTTATATTTTTTTAGTAGTTGTTTGCTTTTTTGTTTTTTTGGTTTTTCCAAAGAATATAAGCTTTTCTGTGATATTTAGGTGTCATTTATATGACAGATTCAGTTTTTTTTTTTAATATTTTGAAGTTTGATTTGTTTTTTAATATAATAGAAGTTAGTTTTACAATAGAGTTGTTTTTAGTGTGATTTTTTGGATTTTCTGATGCCGAAATTTGGTAGAAAATTTTTAGGTGAAATCTTGATTTGTGTTATTTAAACTGGTTTTTTGACCTTGAAAAACCTCTAGGGCATTTTGATTGTGCATGGGTTATCCATCAAGCATGTGATTTCAATAAATTTCTGCCAAATTTTAGAGAATTAGAAAGGAAAAACACACTGGAAGAGCTTCCAAAAAGTTTCACTAAAAACAACTCGGTTTTACAACTAAGTTGGGAAGAACCTTTTTGTCTTTCATTGTTTTTGAAAAGCTTACTTATTGGTGATAGTTCTAGGTCTGATCTCATTCTATGAAAAGATTTCAATCATTTCTTCTAAGCACTCTTCAAGATAAACCTACCTAAAATAAACCCATTTTACTATTTTAGTTGTCATTTGTATCGGGGAAACCATTTTTTTTAGATGTTTGTAATTTGAGTTGCCTTATATACCATAGAAGCCAGGTATTTTACAACTTGGTAGGGGGAGAAAGCCATGTATTTTACAACTTGGCAGGGGGACAAAGCCAGGTATTTTACAACTTGGTAGGGGGAGAATTTTGTTGTCTTTCATTTTTTTTGAAAAACTTGTTTATTTGTAGAAGTTCTTGGTCTGATCTTTTTCTATGAAAAAGATCTTAATCATTTCTCCTAATGATTTAGATCTAAAATAAACCTAGCCCAAAATAAACACAATTGACTATTTTAGTTCTCATTTATATATGAGAATTTTTTTTTTTAATATTTTGTAGTTTGAGTTGCAATGTATACCTTAGAAGCCAGGTGTTTTACAACTCCGTTGGAGAGAATTTTTTTGTCTTCGGTTATTTTGAAAAGCTTACTTATCTATGGAAGTTCTGAGTCTGATCTCTTTCTATAAAAAAAAGATCTCAATCATCTCTCCTAACCACTCACATCCAAAATAAACCTAGGTAACTATTTTAATTTTCATTTATATCAAAAGAAACCCTTCTTTTTAAATTTTTGTAGTTTGAGTTGCCCTATATCATAGAAAGGCAGGTGTTTTACAATTCTGTTGAGGGATTTTTTTTTGTTATTGTCATTTATTGTTTTTGAAAAGTTTATTTATTTGTGGACGTTTACTTATTGGTAATGGCCGTGGAAATGAAGTCTCATTAAACTAGAAGTTTTGGGTTCGAATTTTATGTTATCCCTGATCGAGGTGAGAAGTTGGGCATAATAAAGATGTAGTCCTACTAAGCTTAAAAAAAAATTGAAAAAATTCTGGTTATAATCTTTATAGAGTTTTTTTTATAGTTCTGATTTTTGTTGTGTTAGCACTAATTTAGATTTATTTGGTCTTGGTTTCGATTTCTGTTATTTATTTCGGTTTTGATCTTAAACTCTGAAATACTTTTCTCCTTAAACTGGGTAAACCATTGATTCTAATTACTTGGGCCTCATCCCAAGAGAATGGAAGATAGTCTTACGCATGATTAACAACCATTAACAATAATATCAAAAAAAATTTCACATCTGGCTTTGGCTAAATTCTAATCTCCACTATGCTAGTGCCCGTTCAGATTTATTGAGAGAAATGATTAAATTTCTCGAAGAACACAAATCTTTTACCAGATAAATTTGCATCTCTGAGATTGAATTATCTCGACTCGGATAAAGATGAATTTCAAGCAGATTTAATCATTTCGACTTTGAAGAAGGTGATTGAAAATAAAATTTAGATAAACAGAGGTAAACAGAGGTTATATTTTGCCATATATATTCATCGATAGTGCAAGCGTTAAGCCTTCATGTTTACCTTTGCTTTTTAATGATAATCTTCATATCCGATTGCAGCTGAAATATGTTTACTTCATAATCATAGCTAGTACGATAGGGCGGACACAAAATCCACAGGTCACTTGGGCTGTCATGGGCATCCTCGTCAGTGCCGTTATGTCAAAATTTTTGAAAGTCTTGTTCAACCAGGGTCGGCCGTCTACAGCATCTGGCATACGGGAAGATCCAGGGATGCCATCTTCACATGCTTATACACTTTTATATACTACTGTGTACATTGCTATAGCTTGTAAGCTATGTCACATGGTTCGAGTTTGAATTCGAGTTAATTGATTAAGGATTCGATTCGAATTCCAATTTCCCGATCAGGTGGTTTGAATGAAGGTTCGGGCATTAGGTTCGACTATACATATTTTTCAATAATAAATATAATATATATATATTAGTATATATATTATGGACCTCGGTCTAATGGAGCAAGAATAACCTTGTATAATGGACGTTGCAAAGATTGAAGGATTAGACATTCTCAAGATATCTGTTTTAGCATACAAATCTACCTAGACATATCACAATTGCACAGCTACTGATCTCGACATACCTGTGAGGATCTTAGCTAAATGGAGAAGCAAAGATCTAGGACAAAGGTACAGTGTCAACGGATCTCGCATAGCAGTCTTGGCATCAAGGCCTCGGTGATACTCCTTTAGAAGTCTAGACTCTAGACAAAGAACAACGATGATAGAACCTCTCTCTCGGCCTAATAAGATTGATGTTAGACATTGTCTCAATCACATATATATATATATATATATATATATATATATATATACTACAATTGTGGCACAGTAAAAAAGCCGCAGAAATGATCATTCTTGGAGGATACAATCCTTGCATAACAAAGAGCCACGGTAACCATTACAGTCTCGGAATAAATGAGACAGTAAGGACCAAAGTATAGTGAGGAATAGTATCTCATCTCGGTGGATCTATTTCTTAACAGTCAATGTATATATATATATGTAATGGAAACATCTTCGGATCCCTCACTATCTTTACATGATCTCACTGTCTCGGTGTAAGAAAGATCACAATGATCCTTCAGTCATGGAATACACTCTCACATGATCACAGTTAACATGATGGTCTAGAGTACAGTGATGAAGGCAAGATAAAACAACTATCATAATGAAGTTCTCAGTGCATCATTAAAAAAATAGAACCTTAAAAAATTCATTAAAATTCGCCTTCAGGTTCGTTGAGGTTCGTTTAGGTTTGTTCAGGTTCGTTGAGGTTCGTTTAGGTTTGAGTTCGTTCAGGTTCGACTTGAGGTTCGACTTGAGGTTCGAATTTCAGGTTCGGCGAACCTGAACGAATTTCAAATTTTTTTTTTTCAGGTTCGCCGAATTTCGAACCTGAACCTTCAGGTTCGCCGAACCCTATGACATAGCTTGTAAGTATATCTTAAACAACATTGTTAGACTGTTACATAGTTTTAAAACTATATTTACTCAGTTACATTTAGAACTATATTTTTAAAAGCTCTACAGGTTTTTGGTTATTATAGATTTGACAATGGAGTGAATCATTCATCTTAAAAACAAAAAACAATAAACATTATCATCTATTTATTAAAAAAATGTTTTTAAAAGCTCTACAGGTTTTTGGTTATTAAAAGATTTGACAATGGATTGAATCATACATCTTAAAAACAAAAAAACATTACCAACTATTTATTAAAAGCTTTACATATTTTGGATTATTAATGAATTTGAAAATGCACTGAATCATATATCATTAAAACAAAAAGCATTACCCAACTATATTATTAAAAGCTCTCCAAATTTTGGATTATTACTGGATTTGAAAATGCACTGAATCATACATCATAAAAACATTACCCATTCAAAATTCCAACCCATGTTATTCTTAGTTACATCCATTTCCAATGGCAATCTTTGGCTAGATTGAGCACTCTACACTTGTCTAGTAGAGAACTCTTCAACCTGCACCCTTAGGTGATATATTAGATTTTATCTTTGGTTAAAGTAACATTCATTTTGTACTCAGAAAAAGTGTTGATTGACCCTGGGATGTATGTATGTGTTTGACATTTTTTAATTTAGTTATGTTTTATGTATATAAATAATAATAGCGAACACTATAACCACTTGAGTATTAATTGGTGTATAAGAGTAATAATTGGTGTATAGGTTTATCTTATGATATTTTAAATTTATATATATCAAGTTTGGGATGCTAATGGAAGTATTTTTAGGGGTAGCGATTTTTATTAATATAAAAGTTTTTTTTGGAATATTTTTATAGTAGTATAGATTTATTTTAATTCATGATCTCTCAAGTTTTAAGAGAAATCAAATTTCTCAAAATACAAATTTTATTTTTTTATTTATTTTTTAATGTTTTATATATCAAGTGCTAGCATTTCTTTGGACTTGCAATTTTTTATGATCAAGTGTGTTTAATCATACAACTCAGATTTGTGAAGTGGTTTATTCTTGTGTTAAAGGTAAGTGGGTAAAGTTCATTCCATTAGATATGTATCCTTCAAGTTCTTAGATTAGAAGGGCTAGATTGAGGATATCCAAACCTGATGTTTAAGTTTGTTTCCACTTCATTTGATGAAGGATACGATTTTTCCTTTTTGGTCTTGTTTGGATGTATTCTTATCTTTTGAACTTGATATCCCGGTGAGGTATTCTACAAATTTATGTTTTGTTATTTAGAATTAATTTTATAAGATGATTTTGAGTTAGTTTTCATTCAAATTATATTTATCTCCAGGAATTATAACAATAAAATATTTTCGTTTTTTTTGAGATGTTACAATCTCTGACACAAGACATATGTATTTATTTATTGGATGAATATACTTCATATCCAACATTATGTAATAGGTTTTAAACTTGGGTTGGGAAGATAAGAATTTATCCTCTCAACTACCAAAACTAAAACCAATTGACATTTTTCTATTCTTTCTTATTGATACATCAAAGATTTTTGTTTCTATTTGCTTTCTTACTAAAATATAGAAAATTAAAATTTATATGATAATCATATAATACATAAACATAAAAAGTATAATAAATATAAAAAACAAAAAAAAAATTGTAAATTTAGAGTGAGAGACTCACATTTACATAAATACTACACTTATATATTTCAATATATTTACACAATAAATAGTACTCTAAAATATTAAGGTTTTTGCTTAGGAAATCTTACAATCATTAATTTTGATATACTATGTTACATTATCATTTATTTTGGTAAGCTAGCTTGTAATTTGTATTACCTAGAAGAAAAATCACATAACAATGAGTTGTTGGTTTGCCTCTAGGGAAACTAGACCAACAACAACAAAGTAAAACTTTTGTCCAAATTATTTAAAAGATACCACTAGTCCCAAAATGATATAAAATAATGCTATTCATGAAAATGAAACTATCCTCATAACTAATACTACACTAAGAGGTAGCAACATTGCTTCTAGTTACATAAAACAAAAATAAAGATGTTAGTGACATGTCCATTATGAGGATTAAGTAGAGGATGAAGTGTCAACACAATAGGTGCCTACTCTGCATGGTCCCCTGGTTTTACAAATTCCAAATCTGTAAACAACGTGGCAAGAATTGAAACCTTATGGTCGTCCTCCTTGATTTGAAGCTGCACTACATCATATTGGAGTAAAATCTCCTGATAGGCTTCATGTTTGTCAATTAAAACCTTGTCGATCATAGTTTAGATTTGTTAGTACAAATCTATTATTTGGAAATAATTAGTATTCATACTTTGAGTATTACCGGTGTTAGATATCCATGGTCTAATTAGTTCATCAATTTCTTTATTATGAATGAAACTATGCTCTAGGGACATTTTCTCCTCCGTAGATGCAATTTCCTCCTTAATTGTTGATGATCCTACATCCTAAATGTCGTTGTTGATGACTTAGTTCCTTGTGTTACATGGGAGGTGGACTACCAAGGTTAGCGGACACATCCACCATGACTTGAACCTCTTCACACTATGGTTGCAATCTTAGAGAACGAAAGGATAGAGAAGATTGAGTTTGATAAGAGCACAAATAGATTAACAAACCCTTGAGAATGATGACACTATCAACTATCTAGTTGAGCCACTATTGCTGCTAGATGAAGGAGAATGGGATGATGGATACATAAGTGAATATCTTGAAGCACCGATATAAGAAAGGGTAATTTCTGCGAAAGATCTAATACATAGACCAACTGCAAGTGAAGTAGAGTACCACAAAGAAACCATAAAACAAAGCTCACACAAACATGAGGTGGAGGATGGCTATGGCCAAAGAAATGGGTGAACAACCTCCATCCCCTCATCCCATCTATGCTCGTGATCATATCAGGGAAAAAAACATCGAAGAATCCAAAACCAAAGTAGTATGGGGCAAGTTGCTCACCCATGAGAAACCATTAAAGCAATAACTACTTGAACTCTGACAACCATGTCAATAATCACATGCATGCGAGTGAGGACAGGTCAACTTCCAATTATCTGTGCAAGTTTGAAAAGTGAGAGAACAACAACATAAGATAATTATTATTATTAATACATTGCAAATTTCACTATCATATTGGTAAATATAATTTTTTTTTCCTTCTTTTATTATTTTATGAAACAAAAACTTTGATACATATTTTGAATTACACCAATAACTTAAATCAATAAATAAAAGTTATATTAAAAGCCTAGCCTACCGAAAATACAAGTTCAAGCAAGAATGTGATTTTTGGTTGTTTAAATTACATTTTTGAATGCATAAATAGATTCAACACCCTAAAAAACCCATGAGATATTCAAATTCTATACATTAAACAACTTAATAAGTTTTAAAAAATCTCTTTAGGATTTTGGTTAAAATTAACCAGAAAAATTGTTATGAAAAAAGTCATTAATTCAAGTTTTTAAAAATCCTTACCATATTTTGATTAAAATTAACTAAACAAATTATAGTAAAAAATATCATTTCATCTATAAATTAGAGTAAACCTATAATAAATACTCTTAATAAAAAATATTTTCCTTTAATAACCTTTAACCAAAATTCAATATTTTCACCCAATCCTTTAACAATGTTCACAAATTCATCTACTTGAAGGAAAAAATATGTAATATCTTCTTCTTCATTATATTTAACTTTCAAATTGCATTCTATGAATTTGAAGTCTACCCGTTTTTACCTTATCATCTCCTTCATAGGTGCTTTGAAGCTTGTCCCAAACTTTTTTAGTAGAGTCACACTGCATTACCCTGAAAAAAAGCAATTTATCAAGACCATTCAAAATGGAATTTGTTGCTTTGAAATTATTTACAAAGCCCTCTTCTCATTTTCATATGTTGGAAGAATTTCTGGAACTTATAACCTTCTATCACTGAATTCCAAACATTAGCACCAAGAGACATTAGATGTACCCACATTTACATTCTTATATTCCATAAAGCATAATATGATCCATCCAATATTGGAGCTCTAATTGTGTAAGATCCATCCAAAAATGGAACTCTAATTGTGTAAGATCCATCCTTAATAGCCATGGTCCCTTTGAGATCTACCTTCTAATTTTTAGACTGCTTCTAAAAGAACCTGCTCTGATACCAATTGTTGGAATTCACAATTATATTGAGAGGGGAGGGGGGTGAATCAGTGTAATGACAATTTAAACTGATTTAATTCCATTCAAACATCATAAAACATCAATCTCATAAAGTAAACAAGTAACACAAGATATACATGGAAACCCTTACAAAAGAAAACCACAAAACATCTCAATATGAAAGATCTTGCAGGAACCAACCTACTATTACATCAATTTGTAGACACCAACCTATAGGAGACACCAATCCCCTTTGCTACTTTGCAATCACTAACCTACATGAGACATCAATCCCCTTTGCTGCTTTATGGGCACAAATATATAGGAGACACCAATCCCCTCTACTACTCTGTAGGAACCAACCTACATGAGACATCAATCCCCTATGCTGCTTTGTAGGCACCAACCTACAAGAGACACCAATCCTTTCTACTGTAATATTTGTAGACATCAACCTACTTGCTTGCTTCTTCACAATGTCTGTTAGTTGCTTTTTCTTTCACTAAACTTGCTACTTTTGTCTTCACCAACTCTGTTAGTTGGTTCTTCATTCAATAGGTAGACCTACTACTTCTTCCTTCACCAAGTCTACTTCTCCAAAAACTTGTTGCTTTTGGATGTTTGAAGAAGATTTCAAGAGCATTTGGGAAGCCTAATTTTCTTCGACCATATCTCTGAAATTATATCGAATTAATGTCTAAAACCTGAACCACATGTACATGAAGATCTCCTATTTGTATCCTCCAAGTTTCATAGTCTAAAACATCATGGAACAAAATTTATAGCGAAAAATGCCCAACTGACCTATTCTAGGAAGATTTTAGGAGCATTTACGAAGCCTAACTCCTTCGGTCATATCTCCCAAATTATGGTGAATCAAGGTATGAAACTTGAACCACATGTGCATGAAGATATTTTATCTCTATCATCCATGTTTAATGATCTGAAATGTTGTATACGAAAAGACATAATGAAATTCCAAGATGACTCGTTCATTCATTATGGGGATGACTTGTAAAATTGGTTGGGTCATCTTGATAAAATATTTCAAATCTCCTTTTTCCTATGGAATTAGAAGAAGTGACATATACCATTGGAAAGGTCTCAGAATAAATATTCCAACCATATATCCTATGTGTAGATTTTTATGTAGATTCAACAACTCATGTAATGTACTAAAACATAAGACAAGAATCTACTTTACTCTCAACAATGGAAACCAATAATGACCGATGAAAACAATAATCAACAAGAGGAAGAATATCAATCGTACATAACACAATATTTATCTAGGGAAAGCCACTACTCAAAACCTTGACTATCTATATTGCATTAATAAGAAATTAGAGAAGAAAATACAATTCTTGTTCTCACTAGAATAATTCCCGCGCAAGTATGATCAACTCTCTGCCTCACAAGCCCGCTCTAGCCAACACTTAGACAATTCTACTGCCTACCAAGCCCCTATTTCCATGCACAATTCCTAGAGGAATTAGCCCATATTTAATTGGGAAATCCTTATTCCAAAACTGCGGAATCCAATCTTAGGTCCTCAACTGAGTGCATGCATGATCTGTACAACTCGGAAAATCATACAACTGATAGTACATTGTCCCCGCACTATAGACTCAACTGGGTCTTCCTATGAACTAACATGCATGTGTTGTTCTTGAGTGAATCTTCAGTTAGCTGTTGTAGCACTGAGGATGCATTGGTGCACCAACTCACTACTAGACCTCTACTAGTTCCTCCAATAGTTAGAACTAGTTTAACTGACTATAACTTAGTTGAACTGAGTTGTCTAATTACATCTCCAATAAACTCAATCTGGACCCCTAAAATTTAGAGATCACACTTACATGACTTCAGATAGACTTCTAACTCAAAATTCCTAATTCAATTAAGTCAATTAAACTTAATGAACTATTTACAATTTCTATGAGAATATAATTCGATTTTAAATTTAATTCAAAGAAAAATTAAATTGGAATTTCTTGTTGCCATTTTTAAAACTATGCTCCCATTCGAGCTAAATAATTGGAGTAACAATGCCTTCAAAGATATTACATCCAAATGGTGCTTACTTGTACTTTGGTTGTCTCATCTTGAAAAAAATATCTCATATCTCCTCATTCCTATGGAATTATAGGGAGTTCCATATACCTTTGGAAAGGTATTAGAATAAGTGTTACAAACATATATCCTATGCCCCCTTTTGAGCTAGGCATTGGAGTTTAAATGCCTTCTTTAGATATCCTTTCACTTATGTGGATTTATTTCTCACCTTAGGTGCTAGCATTCCCTTGGACTTGCAATTTCTTATGATCAAGTGTGTTTAATCATACAACTCAGATTTGTGAAGTGGTTTATTCTTGTGTTAAAGGTAAGTGGGTAAAGTTCGTTCCATTAGATATGTATCCTTCGAGTTCTTAGATTAGAAGGGCTAGATTGAGGATATCCAAACCTGATGTTTAAGTTTGTTTCCACTTCATTTGATGAAGGATACAATTTTTCCTTTTTGGTCTTATTTGGATGTATTCTTACCCTTCGAGCTTGATATCGCGGTGAGGCATTCTACAGATTTATGTTTTGTTGTTTAGAATTAATTTTATAAGATGATTTCGAGATAGTTTTCATTCAAATCATATTTATCTCTAGGGATTATAACAATAAAATATTTTCTTTTTTCTAAGAGATGTTACAATCTCCGACACAAGACATATGTATTTATTTATTGGATGAATATACTTCATATCCAACATTATGCAGTAGGTTCTGAACATGGGTTGGGAAGATAAGAATTATTCCTCTCAACCACCAAAACTAAAACCAATTAACATTTTTCTATTCTTTCTTATTGATACATCAAAGATTTTCGTTTCTATTTGCTTTCTTACTAAAATATAGAAAATTAAAATTTATATGATAATCATATAATACATAAACATAAAAGTACAATAAATATAAAAAACAAAAAAAATATATGTAAATTTAGAGCGAGAGCCTCACATTTACATAAATACTACACCTATATATTTCAATATATTTACACAATAAATAGTACTCTAAAATATTAAGGTTTTTGCTTAGGAAATCTTACAATCATTAATTTTGATATACTATGTTACATTATCATTTTTTTTGGTAAGCTAGCTTGTAATTTGTATTACCTAGAAGAAAAACCACATAACAGTGAGTTGTTGGTTTGCCTCTAGGGAAACTAGACCAACAACAACAAAGTAAAACTTTTGTCCAAACTGTTTAAAAGATACCACTAGTCCCAAAATTATATAAAATAATGCTATTCATGAAAATGAAACTATCCTCATAACTAATACTACTCTAAGAGGTAGCAACATTGCTTCTAGTTACATAAAACAAAAATAAAGATGTTAGTGACATGTCCATTATGAGGATTAAGTAGAGGATGAAGTGTCAACACAATAGGTGCCTACTCTGCATGGTCCCCTGGTTTCACAAATTCCAAATCTGTAAACTGCTTGGCAAGAATTGAAACCTTATGGCTGTCCTCCTTGATTTGAAGCTGCACTAATCAAATTGGAGTAAAATCTCTTGATAGGCTTCATGTTTGTCAATTAAAACCTTGTCGATCATAGTTTAGATTTGTTAGTACAAATCTATTATTTGGAAATAATTAGTATTCATACTTTGAGTATTACTGGTATTAGATATCCATGGCCTAATTACTTCATCAATTTCTTTATTGAATGAAACTATGCTCTAGGGACGTTTTCTCCTCTGCAGATGCAATTTCGTCCTTAATTATTGATGATCCTACATCCTAAATGTCGTTGTTGATGACTTAGTTCCTTGTGTTACATGAGAGGTGGACTACCAAGGTCAGCTGCCACATCCACCATGACTTGAACCTCTTCACACTATGGTTGCAGTCTTAGAGAAGGAAAGGATAGAGAAGATTGAGTTTAATAAGAGCACACATAGATTAACAAACCCTTGAGAATGATGACACTATCAACTATCTAGTTGAGCCACTATTGCTGCTAGATGAAGGAGAATGGGATGATGGATGCATAAGTGAATATCTTGAAGCACCAATCTAAGAAAGGGTAATTTTTGCGAAAGCTCTAATACATAGACCAACTGCGAGTGAAGTAGAGTACCACAAAGAAACCATAAAACAAAGCTCACACAAACATGAGGTGGAGGATGGCTATGGCCAAAGAAATGGGTGAACAACCTCCATCCCCTCATCCCATCTATGCTCGTGATCATATCAGGGAAAAAACATCGAAGAATCCAAAACCAAAGTAGTACGGGGCAAGTTGCTCACCCATGAGAAACCATTAAAGCAATAACTACTTGAACTCTGACAACCATGTCAATAATCACATGCATGCGAGTGAGGACAGGTCAACTTCCAATTATCTGTGTAAGTTTGAAAAGTGAGAGAAGAACAACATAAGATAATTATTATTATTAATACATTGCAAATTACACTATCATATTGGTAAATATATATATTTTTTTCCTTCTTTTATTATTTTATGAAACAAAAACTTTGATACAGATTTTGAATTACACTAATAACTTAAATCAATAAATAAAAGTTATATTAAAAGCCTAGCCTAACGAAAATACAAGTTCAAGCAAGAATGTGATTTTTGGTTGTTTAAATTACATTTTTGAATGCATAAATAGATTCAACACCCTAAAAAACCCATGAGATATTCAAATTCTATACATTAAACAACTTAATAAGTTTTAAAAAATCTCTTTAGGATTTTGGTTAAAATTAACCAGAAAAATTGTTGTGAAAAAAGTCATTAATTCAAGTTTTTAAAAATCCTTACCATATTTTGATTAAAATTAACTAAGCAAATTATAGTAAAAAATATCATTTCATCTATAAATTAGAGCAAACCTATAATAAATACTCTTAATAAAAAATATTTTCCTTTAATAACCTTTAACCAAAATTCAATAACCATAGTAAGTCAATAACACTAATTTTTTTTTTTTCCTTTTTCTTTTAATAACCTTAACAAAACCTCAATAACCTTATTGCACCAAACTTGTGAATCCAAAAACTCAAGGACCATAATGTGTCTTACTTGTTTTGCTACATAAAAGTTTAAAACAAATATTTCAATCAAATGGAGAAAATTCTGATATAACCAACCATTTGAAAATCGTTTTCATGATATTCTTTGCTTAAAAAATATGCCCCGGCTCGTCCCGCTCCGCCCCGCGCTGCCATCTACACCAT
>APFE031332459.1:13410-70132 GCA_000404065.3 Pinus taeda
TTTCCATTTTCTTTTAATAACGTTAACAAAACCTCACTAACCTTATTGCACCAAACTTGTGAATCCAAAAACTCAAGGACCATAATGTGTCTTACTTGTTTTGCTACATAAAAGTTTAAAACAAATATTTCAAGCAAATTGAGAAAATTCTGATATAACCAACCATTTGAAAATCGTTTTCATGATATTCTTTGCTTAAAAAATATGCCCCGGCTCGTCCCGCTCTGCCCCACCCTGCCATCTACACCATTTTTCAACTCCTTCCAGCAGGATTCATGCACTCACATGGAAAAGCACTCACCCACCAGATGCCCTTCTTTGTCCTTTTGCCGGATCCCCAACATATTCAACAACAGCCCAGTATGAGTTCCACTGTTGCATCTCCAGCAATGGCAGCAATATCGACAGGGTTTCACACCTCGCATTCAAATAAAATTTGCCCTTCAAAATGCTATATTCATAGCCCACTTCACCCCCTTCGTTACCGTCACAAATATTTTATCAAAGGCCCATCTCCTTTCACACTAATGATCAGAATGAGCAGACGAAATAGCGCTGCAAACAGCGGGAGGGGAGAAAATCTATTTGGTGATGCAGACGAACCTGTGTTTAAAAGTGGGGCATCCAGTGAGGCTACACCAATTTCACTGGCAACATGTCATTTTCTGAATGCAGTGGTTAGTGCTGTTACCATCCTCTTCTTTTCTTTATATTTTTTAGTAGTTGTTTGCTTTTTTGTATTTTTGGTTTTTCCAAAGAATATAAGCTTTTCTGTGATATTTAGTTGTCATTTATATCACAGATTCAGTTTTTTTTTAATATTTTGATGTTTGAGTTGCTTTTTTATATAATAAAAGTTAGTTGTTTTACAACAGAGTTGTTTTTAGTGTGATTTTTTGGATTTTCTGATGCCGAAATTTGTAGAAATTTTTTAGGTGAAATCTTGAAATTTTAGGTGAAATCTTGATTTGTGTTATTTAAACTGGTTTTTTGACCTTGAAAAACCTCTAGGGCACTTCGATTGAGCATGGGTTATCCATCAAGCATGTGATTTCAATAAATTTCTGCCAAATTTTAGAGAATTAGGAAGGAAAAACACACTGGAAAAGCTTCCAAAAAGTTTCACTAAAAACAACTCGGTTTTACAACTAAGTTGGGAAGAACCTTTTTGTCTTTCATTGTTTTTGAAAGACTTACTTATTGGTGATAGTTCTAGATTTGATCTCATTCTATAAAAAAGATCTCAATCATTTCTTCTAATCACTCTTCAAGATAAACCTACCTAAAATAAACCCATTTTACTATTTTAGTTGTCATTTATATCGGGGAAACCATTTTTTTTAAATGTTTGTAATTTGAGTTGCCTTATATACGATAGAAGCCAGGTATTTTAAAACTTGGTAGGGGGAGAAAGCCAGGTATTTTACAACTTGGTAGGGGGAGAATTTTGTTGTCTTTCATTTTTTTTGAAAAACTTGCTTATTTGTAGAAGTTCTTGGTCTGATCTTTTTCTATGAAAAAGATCTTAATCATTTCTCCTAACCATTTAGATCTAAAATAAACCTAGCCCAAAATAAACACAATTGACTATTTTAGTTCTCATTTATATATGAGAATTTTTTTTTTAATATTTTGTAGTTTAAGTTGCAATGTATACCTTAGAAGCCAGGTGTTTTACAACTCTGTTGGAGAGAATTTCTTTGTCTTCCGTTATTTTGAAAAGCTTACTTATCTATGGAAGTTATGAGTCTGATCTCTTTCTATAAAAAAAAGATCTCAATCATCTCTCCTAACCACTCACATCCAAAATAAACCTAGGTAACTATTTTAATTTTCATTTATATCAAAAGAAACCCTTCTTTTTAAATTTTTGTAGTTTGAGTTGCCCTATATCATAGAAGGCAGGTGTTTTACAATTCGGTTGAGGGATTTTTTTTGTTATTGTCATTTATTGTTTTTGAAAAATTTACTTATTTGTGGAAGTTTACTTATTGGTAATGGCCGTGGAAATGAAGTCTCATTAAACTAGAAGTTTTGGGTTCGAATTTTGTGTTATCCCTGATCGAGGTGAGAAGTTGGGCATAATAAAGATGTAGTCCTACTAAACTTAAAAAAATGAAAAAATTCTGGTTATAATCTCTATAGAGTGTTTTTTTTTATAGTTCTGATTTTTGTTGTGTTAGCACTAATTTAGATTTATTTGGTCTGGGTTTCGATTTCTGTTATTTATTTCTGGTTTTAATCTTAAACTCCGGAATACTTTTCTCCCTTTTGTGAAAGTAAAGTGGGTAAACCATTGTTTCTAATTACTTGGGCCTCATCCCAAGAGAATGGAAGATAGTCTTACGCATGATTAACAACCATTAACAATAATATCAAAAAAAATTTCACATCTGGCTTTGGCTAAATTCTAATCTCCACTATGCTAGTGCCCGTTCAGATTTATTGAGGGAAAGGATTAAATTTCTCGAAGAACACAAATCTTTTACCAGATAAATTTGCATCTCTGAGATTGAATTATCTCGACTCTGATAAAGATGAATTTCAAGCAGATTTAATCATTTCGACTTTGAAGAAGGTGATTGAAAATAAAATTTAGATAAACAGAGGTAAACAGAGGTTATATTTTGCCATATATATTCATCGATAGTGCAAGCGTTAAGCCTTCATGTTTACCTTTGCTTTTTAATGATAATCTTCATATCTGATTGCAGCTGAAATGTGTTTACTTCATAATCATAGCTAGTACGATAGGGCGGACACAAAATCCACAGGTCACTTGGGCTGTCATGGGCATCCTTGTCAGTGCCGTTATGTCAAAATTTTTGAAAGTCTTGTTCAACCAGGGTCGGCCGTCTACAGCATCTGGCATACGGGAAGATCCAGGGATGCCATCTTCACATGCTTATACGCTTTTATATACTACTGTGTACATTGCTATAGCTTGTAAGTATATCTTTAACAGCATTGTTAGACTGTTACATAGGTTTAAAACTATATTTACCCTATTACATTTAGAACTATATTTTTAAAAGCTCTACAGGTTTTTGGTTATTATAGATTTGACAATGGAGTGAATCATTCATCTTAAAAACAAAAAACATTACCATCTATTTATTAAAAAAATGTTTTTAAAATCTCTACAGGTTTTTGGTTATTAAAAGATTTGACAATGGATTGAATCATACATCTTAAAAACAAAAAACATTACCAACTATTTATTAAAAGCTTTACATATTTTGGATTATTAATGAATTTGAAAATGCACTGAATCATATATCATTAAAACAAAAAGCATTACCCAACTATATTATTAAAAGCTCTCCAAATTTTGGATTATTACTGGATTTGAAAATGCACTGAATCATACATCATAAAAACATTACCCATTCAAAATTCCAACCCATGTTATTCTTAGTTACATCCATTTCCAATGGCAATCTTTGGCTAGATTGAGCACTCTACACTTGTCTAGTAGAGAACTCTTCAACCTGCACCCTTAGGTGATATATTAGATTTTATCTTTGGTTAAAGTAACATTCATTTTGTACTCAGAAAAAGTGTTGATTGACCCTGGGATGTATGTATGTGTTTGACATTTTTTAATTTAGTTATGTCTTATGTATATAAATAATAATAGCGAACACTATAACCACCTGAGTATTAATTGGTGTATAAGAGTAATAATTGGTGTATAAGTTTATCTTATGATATTTTAAATTTATATATATCAAGTCTTGGAGGCTAATGGAAGTATTTTTAGGGGTAGCGATTTTTTATTAATATAAATTATTTTTCTGGAATATTTTTATAGTAGTATAGATTTATTTTAATTCATGATCT
Source organism: Pinus taeda (assembly GCA_000404065.3). Classification (NCBI taxonomy): domain Eukaryota; kingdom Viridiplantae; phylum Streptophyta; class Pinopsida; order Pinales; family Pinaceae; genus Pinus; species Pinus taeda. The sequence goes on from APFE031332459.1 coordinate 17,254, forward strand.
CTCAAGTTTTAAGAGAAATCAAATTTCTCAAAATACAAATTTCATTTATTTATTTATTTTTTAATGTTTTATATATCAAGTGCTAGCATTTCCTTGGACTTGCCATTTTTTATGATCAAGTGTGTTTAATCATACAACTCAGATTTGTGAAGTGGTTTATTCTTGTGTTAAAGGTAAGTGGGTAAAGTTCATTCCATGAGATCTGTATCCTTCAAGTTCTTAGATTAGAAGGGCTAGATTCAGGATATCCAAACCTGATGTTTAAGTTTGTTTCCACTTCATTTGATGAAGGATACAATTTTTCCTTTTTGGTCTTGTTTGGATGTATTCTTACCTTTTGAGCTTGATATCGCGGTGAGGTATTCTACTGATTTATGTTTTGTTATTTAGAATTAATTTTATAAGATGATTTTGAGTTAGTTTTCATTCAAATTATATTTATCTCCAGGGATTATAACAATAAAATATTTTCGTTTTTTCTGAGATGTTACAATCTCTGACACAAGACATATGTATTTATTTATTGGATGAATATACTTCATATCCAACATCATGTAATAGGTTTTAAACATGGGTTGGGAAGATAAGAATTTATCCTCTCAACTACCAAAACTAGAACCAATTGACATTTTTCTATTCTTTCTTATTGATACATCAAAGATTTTTGTTTCTATTTGCTTTCTTACTAAAATATAGAAAATTAAAATTTATATGATAATCATATAATACATAAACATAAAAGTATAATAAATATAAAAAACAAAAAAAATATTTGTAAATTTAGAATGAGAGACTCACATTTACATAAATACTACACCTATATATTTCAATATATTTACACAATAAATAGTACTCTAAAATATTAAGGTTTTTGCTTAGGAAATCTTACAATCATTAATTTTGATATACTATGTTCCATTATCATTTATTTTGGTAAGCTAGCTTGTAATTTGTATTACCTAGAAGAAAAATCACATAACAATGAGTTGTTGGTTTGCCTCTAGGGAAACTAGACCAACAACAACAAAGTAAAACTTTTGTCCAAATTGTTTAAAAGATACCACTAGTCCCAAAATGATATAAAATAATGCTATTCATGAAAATGAAACTATCCTCATAACTAATACTACACTAAGACGTAGCGACATTGCTTCTAGTTACATTAAACAAAAATAAAGATGTTAGTGACATGTCCATTATGAGGATTAAGTAGAGGATGAAGTGTCAACACAATAGGTGCCTCCTCTGCATGGTCCCCTAGTTCTACAAATTCCAAATTTGTAAACAGCTTGGCAAGAATTGAAACCTTATGGTCGTCCTCCTTGATTTGAAGCTGCACTACATCATATTGGAGTAAAATCTCCTAATAGGCTTCATGTTTGTCAATTAAAACCTTGTCGATCATAGTTTAGGTTTGTTAGTACAAATCTATTATTTGGAAATAATTAGTATTCATACTTTGAGTATTACTGGTGTTAGATATCCATGGTCTAATTACTTCATCAATTTCTTTATTATGAATGAAACTATGCTCTAGGGACATTTTCTCCTCCGTAGATGCAATTTCCTCCTTAATTGTTGATGATCCTACATCCTAAATGTCGTTGTTGATGACTTAGTTCCTTGTGTTACATGAGAGGTGGACTACCAAGGTTAGCGGCCACATCCACCATGACTTGAACCTCTTCACACTATGGTTGCAATCTTAGAGAACGAAAGGATAGAGAAGATTGAGTTTGATAAGAGCACAAATAGATTAACAAACCCTTGAGAATGACGACACTATCAACTATCTAGTTGAGCCACTATTGCTGCTAGATGAAGGAGAATGGGATGATGGATACATAAGTGAATATCTTGAAGCACCAATATAAGAAAGGGTAATTTCTGCGAAAGATCTAATACATAGACCAACTGCAAGTGAAGTAGAGTACCACAAAGAAACCATAAAACAAAGCTCACACAAACATGAGGTGGAGGATGGCTATGGCCAAAGAAATGGGTGAACAACCTCCATCCCCTCATCCCATCTATGCTCGTGATCATATCAGGGAAAAAACATCGAAGAATCCAAAACCAAAGTAGTACGGGGCAAGTTGCTCACCCATGAGAAACCATTAAAGCAATAACTACTTGAACTCTGACAACCATGTCAATAATCACATGCATGCGAGTGAGGACAGGTCAACTTCCAATTATCTGTGTAAGTTTGAAAAGTGAGAGAAGAACAACATAAGATAATTATTATTATTAATACATTGCAAATTACACTATCATATTGGTAAATATATATATTTTTTTCCTTCTTTTATTATTTTATGAAACAAAAACTTTGATACATATTTTGAATTACACTAATAACTTAAATCAATAAATAAAAGTTATATTAAAAGCCTAGCCTACCGAAAATACAAGTTCAAGCAAGAATGTGATTTTTGGTTGTTTAAATTACATTTTTGAATGCATAAATAGATTCAACACCCTAAAAAACCCATGAGATATTCAAATTCTATACATTAAACAACTTAATAAGTTTTAAAAAATCTCTTTAGGATTTTGGTTAAAATTAACCAGAAAAATTGTTGTGAAAAAAGTCATTAATTCAAGTTTTTAAAAATCCTTACCATATTTTGATTAAAATTAACTAAGCAAATTATAGTAAAAAATATCATTTCATCTATAAATTAGAGCAAACCTATAATAAATACTCTTAATAAAAAATATTTTCCTTTAATAACCTTTAACCAAAATTCAATAACCATAGTAAGTCAATAACACTAATTTTTTTTTTTAATAACCTTAACAAAACCTCAAGAACCCTATTACAAACTTGTGAATTGTATAGATAAACCATAACCCACAGGTTATTACAAACTTGTGAATTGTATAGATAAACCATAACCCACAGGTTTACGTAAACTAAAGAAATTACCTTTAGACCATTTTTCCTGCATCATGGTTGCTCATGATACAGAAAAGCAAAAATAATATCACAAACTGAACATCCATTTTCTCCCTTTCCGAGTACAGAGTTTTTCAAAGCCTCTGAAAAAATATATATACAAACATGTGTATATATATACACGGCGGTTGTAATGAAGAAGCAGCGTAAGTCACGTTGAAGATGGAGGAGTGGACATCTATTCGTGTGGTATCAAATCGAAAGAGATTGTTGAAAAATTGTTTGTGGGGTATCAATTCACCCCTATGTAGCGTTACCCTCACGGCAGTCGTTGGTCTTCGTGGCACGAGAGAAGTGGAAAAAGAAGAAGCCTTATCCCTGTCGCTTGTCTTCTAGAAAAAGGAAATATGTGGAGTGTATAAGATTTTAAAAGCTCAAACATGTGAAACCAAAAACTCAAGGACCATATTGCCCAGAAACTCAAATGTGCCTTACTTGTTTTGCTACATAAAAGTTTAAAACAAATATTTCAAGCAAATTGAGAAAATTCTGATATAACCGACCATTTGAAAATCGTTTTCATGATATTCTTTGCTTGAAAAATATGCCCCGGCCGGTCGCGCTCTGCCACGCCCCGCCATCTACACCATTTTTCAACTCCTTCCAGCAGGATTCATGCACTCACATGGAAAAGCACTGACCCACCAGATGCCCTTCTTTGTCATTTTGCCGGATCCGGAACATATTCAACAACAGCCACAAATATTTTATCAAAGGCCCATCTCCTTTCACACTAATGATCAGAATGAGCAGACGAAATAGCGCTGCAAACAGCGAGAGGGGAGAAAATCTATTTGGTGATGCAGACGAACCTGTGTTTAAAAGTGGGGCATCCAGTGACGCTACACCAATTTCACTGGCAACATGTCATTTTCTGAATGCAATGGTTAGTGCTGTTACTATCCTCTTCACTGGCAACATGTCATTTTCTGAATGCAATGGTTAGAGCTGTTACTATCCTCTTCTTTTCCTTATATTTTTTTAGTAGTTGTTTGCTTTTTTGTTTTTTTGGTTTTTCCAAAGAATATAAGCTTTTCTGTGATATTTAGGTGTCATTTATATGACAGATTCAGTTTTTTTTTTTAATATTTTGAAGTTTGATTTGTTTTTTAATATAATAGAAGTTAGTTTTACAATAGAGTTGTTTTTAGTGTGATTTTTTGGATTTTCTGATGCCGAAATTTGGTAGAAAATTTTTAGGTGAAATCTTGATTTGTGTTATTTAAACTGGTTTTTTGACCTTGAAAAACCTCTAGGGCATTTTGATTGTGCATGGGTTATCCATCAAGCATGTGATTTCAATAAATTTCTGCCAAATTTTAGAGAATTAGAAAGGAAAAACACACTGGAAGAGCTTCCAAAAAGTTTCACTAAAAACAACTCGGTTTTACAACTAAGTTGGGAAGAACCTTTTTGTCTTTCATTGTTTTTGAAAAGCTTACTTATTGGTGATAGTTCTAGGTCTGATCTCATTCTATGAAAAGATTTCAATCATTTCTTCTAAGCACTCTTCAAGATAAACCTACCTAAAATAAACCCATTTTACTATTTTAGTTGTCATTTGTATCGGGGAAACCATTTTTTTTAGATGTTTGTAATTTGAGTTGCCTTATATACCATAGAAGCCAGGTATTTTACAACTTGGTAGGGGGAGAAAGCCATGTATTTTACAACTTGGCAGGGGGACAAAGCCAGGTATTTTACAACTTGGTAGGGGGAGAATTTTGTTGTCTTTCATTTTTTTTGAAAAACTTGTTTATTTGTAGAAGTTCTTGGTCTGATCTTTTTCTATGAAAAAGATCTTAATCATTTCTCCTAATGATTTAGATCTAAAATAAACCTAGCCCAAAATAAACACAATTGACTATTTTAGTTCTCATTTATATATGAGAATTTTTTTTTTTAATATTTTGTAGTTTGAGTTGCAATGTATACCTTAGAAGCCAGGTGTTTTACAACTCCGTTGGAGAGAATTTTTTTGTCTTCGGTTATTTTGAAAAGCTTACTTATCTATGGAAGTTCTGAGTCTGATCTCTTTCTATAAAAAAAAGATCTCAATCATCTCTCCTAACCACTCACATCCAAAATAAACCTAGGTAACTATTTTAATTTTCATTTATATCAAAAGAAACCCTTCTTTTTAAATTTTTGTAGTTTGAGTTGCCCTATATCATAGAAAGGCAGGTGTTTTACAATTCTGTTGAGGGATTTTTTTTTGTTATTGTCATTTATTGTTTTTGAAAAGTTTATTTATTTGTGGACGTTTACTTATTGGTAATGGCCGTGGAAATGAAGTCTCATTAAACTAGAAGTTTTGGGTTCGAATTTTATGTTATCCCTGATCGAGGTGAGAAGTTGGGCATAATAAAGATGTAGTCCTACTAAGCTTAAAAAAAAATTGAAAAAATTCTGGTTATAATCTTTATAGAGTTTTTTTTATAGTTCTGATTTTTGTTGTGTTAGCACTAATTTAGATTTATTTGGTCTTGGTTTCGATTTCTGTTATTTATTTCGGTTTTGATCTTAAACTCTGAAATACTTTTCTCCTTAAACTGGGTAAACCATTGATTCTAATTACTTGGGCCTCATCCCAAGAGAATGGAAGATAGTCTTACGCATGATTAACAACCATTAACAATAATATCAAAAAAAATTTCACATCTGGCTTTGGCTAAATTCTAATCTCCACTATGCTAGTGCCCGTTCAGATTTATTGAGAGAAATGATTAAATTTCTCGAAGAACACAAATCTTTTACCAGATAAATTTGCATCTCTGAGATTGAATTATCTCGACTCGGATAAAGATGAATTTCAAGCAGATTTAATCATTTCGACTTTGAAGAAGGTGATTGAAAATAAAATTTAGATAAACAGAGGTAAACAGAGGTTATATTTTGCCATATATATTCATCGATAGTGCAAGCGTTAAGCCTTCATGTTTACCTTTGCTTTTTAATGATAATCTTCATATCCGATTGCAGCTGAAATATGTTTACTTCATAATCATAGCTAGTACGATAGGGCGGACACAAAATCCACAGGTCACTTGGGCTGTCATGGGCATCCTCGTCAGTGCCGTTATGTCAAAATTTTTGAAAGTCTTGTTCAACCAGGGTCGGCCGTCTACAGCATCTGGCATACGGGAAGATCCAGGGATGCCATCTTCACATGCTTATACACTTTTATATACTACTGTGTACATTGCTATAGCTTGTAAGTATATCTTTAACAGCAATGTTAGTCTGTTACATAGTTTTAAAACTATATTACTCTGTTACGTTTAGAACTATATTTTTAAAAGCTCTACAGGTTTTTGGTTATTATAGATTTGACAATGGATTGAATCATACATCTTAAAAACAAAAAAATTACCATCTATTTATTAAAAATATATTTTTAAAAGCTCTACAGGTTTTTGGTTATTAAAGATTTGACAATGGATTGAATCATACATCTTAAAAACAAAAAACATTACCAACTATTTATTAAAAGCTTTACATATTCTGGATTATTACTGAATTTGAAAATGCACTGAATCATATATCATAAAAACAAAAAGCATTACCCAACTATATTATTAAAAGCTCTACAAATTTTGGATTATTACTGGATTTGAAAATGCACTAAATCATACATCATAAAACATTACCCATTCAAGATTCCAACCCATGTTATTCTTAGTTACATCCATTTCCCATGGCAATCTTTAATACTGGCTAGATTGAGCACTCTACACTTGTCTAGTAGAGGACTCTTCAACCTGCACACTTAGGTCATATATTATATTTTATCTTTGGTTAAAGTAACATTCATTTTGTATTCAGAAAAAGGGTTGATTGACCCTGGCATGTATGTATGTGTTTGACATTTTTTAATTTACTTATGTTTTATGTATATAAATAATAATAGCGGAACACTATAAGCACCTGACTATTAATTGGTGTATAAGAGTAATAATTGGTGTATAGGTTTATCCTATGATGTTTTAAATATTTTTTATAATTATTTATATATATATATATAATATATATAATATATATATATATATATATATAATATATATATAAGATTATATATATATATATATATATATATATATATATATATAGTATATATTACTTAGAAAAATAATTTATTGTAAATATTAAGTTTTTCTATGTTTATTATTAAATATAAATACAAAGTTCCTAAATATAATCGATTACCAATAGGAAGCATTATTTTAATTTATAGGGTGAAATGAATCTTAATTTATAATTACTATTTATATTTTGTACATATTTAACATTTATTTCTAATTATATGTCTAATAATTAACTTCTTTTTAGGCAAGTAAGAAACTTTACAATAGCAAAAATATAGTACATAGGTTACATTCGAAGAATCATTATGAGGCCTGGTGTCGAGGCCCAACTAATGAGAATTGGATGAGGGCCATCTGCCCCAAAAGGGGAAACCAGATGGTTTGTTAAGGAGAATAGAAGTCTGATACAGTGTCATAGACTATGCAAAAATAAATGAAGGATTACAGAAAAATCTTTTGCCAAAATGTCTGCAAGTGTGGTTGTTAATGCATATGCCATTGAGAGAATAGAGGAAAGACTGTAGTAAATGAAACAAGATAGAGAACTTGCTCATGCCGCGTGCTTGCCTTTGGAGCTTGAAGAAGCGAGCTTGCTTGGATGGGACCTACTTCATCGTCTCTCTCATTACCTGGAGGTTCAACATTTGGTGTGTATTCCACTATGAGGCATCCATAGGAGCTGGTACCTTATGAAGAAGGCATTGTATCGATAAGCTGGGTAACGATGGTGGGGAGCGGCTTCGTGCTACTCTCCTTGGCTACTGACCGCTGATTTGGAGAGCCTTGTTGAAAATGCAGTGAGTAAAGATCTTTTGGCTTGTGCCTTAGCCAATGAAGACCTCGATTTGTCTTTCTCTCAATATGAGTGTGTGCTTATGAGATAGATTGCAGTTAGGATGAGTTTATTTCCAGTTTATTGGAACAATCATCAAGATAGCACGTGTAGAGTTGGAGCTTCAGTTAAGTGGAGTCTTCATAAGTTTGACTATAGAACGAGGTGGGGGTTACAGGTTCAGTTAGAATGAGTTAGCCTTCAATCTTGGTTGAAGGAAGAACAAGTTAAGACTCCAAGTGTTGATTGGAGAAAGACAGAGTATCACTGTCAGTTAACTCGCTAATCAAAACTTGAGTTTCTAAATTGAGCTAGGCCACCTGCATGCTCGAATTCAGTCTATAAAGAGGAGGACGAAGGCACAAGAATTCACAAGTTTGTACACAAGGTTTGTTAGATCGTCTTTGATTGTGGAGAGCGTAGAATGGTGAGCTTGTGCCCTAAGAAATAAGAGACCACAAGTGCGCAAGGATTTAGGAGATTGTGTGCATATTTAAGAGCTTGTGTCCTAAGAATTATGAGACCACAAGTACACAAGGATTTAGGAGGATTTGTGCTACAAAATAGGAGTTGATTTGTGCAAGGAAATAAGGAATTAGTGTGCTATGAAATAGGGACCCAGAGCGCAAGGAAATAGGCCCAAGTGTGCAAAGGAATATGAGCTTCCAGTGCACAAAGATCAAGGAGTAGGATTAGGGGATTTTTAGGCAAGTTAAGGCTATTCAACAGGGGAGTAGTTGCATGCTAGAGGGTCGAGATCAAGCAGTGGTCAAGGCAGGTTGAGATCAATTGTATCAACTAAGATTAGTGAGAAGAAACATAACACTTTCTCAGAGATAGATTGCTTTGTAATGGATCTAATTGCTCAAGAACAATCAATAAAATACCGCAACAAAGATAACAAGTTTTCCCTTTTGGGTTTCCTGGGTAAACAAGTGTGTCAATTTGTGTGAATGTGCTTTTATTTCTCGATTATTTTTCGTTTCTTATAAATTGCTAAGAAACTCTATATCTTAGTGAAAGTAAATTTGGTTTCAGTTTTCAGTTGTCTTGTTTTCAACAAGTCATCTAAGTAGTTGTTGAGTTTAAAGGAAAATCAACAACCCCTTGTATAACGAGCCTCTGTCGTGACCATCACCACCCATGATGATGGAGGGAGGAGGACAATGGGGCTGGTGGCTGGGATGTTGGCCTTCAGACCTTTTTAGAGAGCTTGAGGACGTGGAGGTTGCTGGAACAGGCGAAAAATCAATGTTCATGGATTTGGAGAGGTTGCAGAGCGAGGTTTTGATTTTGGTGATATACACATTTGTTTAAGCTACCTGTTTTTCAACTCCAACTCTTGGTAGCTGCAAGGTCCAAAGATATCGTGCCAACACATTTTGGACAACCTAGTGCCCATCACTAAGTCTTTCTATGTTCCTCCACCTCCAAGGTGGCCATGTTGCGCTAGATGTGTTCAGGAATGTCAAGGTCAAAAAATTCCATGTGGTCGCCAAGCCAAGGAGCACTAAGAGGGTGCCCATGATCTCTACCTCCCCGACAATCGTGACCTCGTTCGTTGACCATGGCATCAATATGAAAAATCGAGAAGCCTACAGAATGAGCTTTGGCAACAATGGCTGGGGGAGTGGTGAGATGTTGAAGCATGTTCTCTTCAAATCTCTACAGAGAGGAATGAAGGGGATGACCGCACAAGTAGTATAAAAGCATGGGCATGAATATTAATTGAGGCATTAAAGTGGATAGGAGGAGGATCACAATGTGGATGCAGAGGGGATGAATGGGACAAACATATTTAACTTGAGAATATAACTCTTGGAGGAATGTTGCGACTTTAGGCTGCCATTTGGTGATGTCAGTCATATCAATAATGAATGTTGTCCTTCCCAGATTGATAGGGCATTGTTGATGAGGAGGCACCTGGATCCGGGACTACTAATTAAATTTATAAAGTTTTTAGATGTTAATTAATTATATGTTGAAATATCATATCATGGTGATTAATATGAATTATTATTTTTGTTGGATTTTTTTTTTTAATTTTATTTAAAAAATCAAAACTACAATATAACAAATTGAATTGGATAAATTTATTATTTTTATTACTTTTTTAATTGAGTCCACATCATATTTTATTATTATTAATTTTTTTAATATAAGGCTTCATCCAAGGGGTCACTACAACATCCCCCCCATACTTGACTATTTTATGACTCCCCTCTTGCCATGAATCTTAAGGAAGTCAACTAGTCATGCTTAAGGGGTCTTCACATGGACACAATTGGACGTTAACTACTCTCACTTGAGAGAGGAAGAACTCAACATGTCCCACCAAAAGGTGTCTTCATATGGACATAATTGGTAATAACCAAGTCTGATTTACGAGAGTAGGAACTCAACCAAGTCCCACCTAAGGAGGCCTCATATGGACACAATTAGAAGTCAACATGTCTCATTTAAAAGGATTCATATTGACACAATTGGAAGTCAACTAATCACATCTAAGAGAGGAGGAAGTCAATAAGTCCCACCTAAGGGGGTCTTCTTATGGACACAGTTGGAAGTCAACAAGTATCACTTAAGAGAAGAGTGGTTGATACAGTTTGTTGGATGATTGTTGTCCTACAATAACTTTTATGAAATTTGTGTCTTGGTATAGCTTAAACAATTGGAAGATGTTTCTTCCAATCAAAATTAATGGGTTCTTAGAATAGCTTCTATGACTATAAAATGTTTTTCTCACACCATGATTTTTTAGCCAATGGGGTCATATGTGACTTCTAAAGGCCAAGTGCCTTCATATGGATACCATAGGAAGTCAACAAGTCCTATCTAAGGGGAAGTCAACCAGTTCTTGATCAAAGAGGTTAGGGTTAATTTTATTGCTCTGTCACAGTTGGATATCAAACTTACAGCATGTCTATGCCTTTCACTTAGTGGTCCAGTTTATGGAAACATGCTTGACACAACAATGGTCTACCCAACATTAACACTTTTTGTCGAGTAGTGTTCCACGATAAGCTTTTGCAATGAATCTTCAAAAATGGGGATTACAAAGGCCACCATGATGCATGTCCATTCAAAAAATGAAACCCACCACCATCTTTTCCCTGACTGCATTTTTATCAAGTAGCTGTGGTAGTTTACTTTTGCTAGGATTAATCACAAGATGAGAGTTCCGAATTTATGGAGAGATATACTGACTCTTTGGTTTAATTCTTATAGGGGTATGTTTATAAAGACACTTGTTTCAAGGTATTTTGGAAAACTTTGCTTGTTTTTTTTTTTTTTTTTGTTCTACATATGTCTAAAATCTATTACCGTAACAAAATGATACATGGAGGCACTGGCCTCTATAGTTCTTAGCTAAAGTTCATGGCATATTGCAGCCAAAACAAAATGAAGACTACCCATAAGAGGGAAACCAGTCCAGTCCAAGATAGGTTTACTGCCCTTGCAGGGGAAACCAACATGTGAACATAGTGTGATATTCTTTTGAAAACAGCTTCAAAACTAACTATTTTGCTCAAAAATGTAGAAATAAACCCATAGGACTGGGTGTCGGGAGCCTGAAACCTGAACAAACATGTTGGTTTAGTTGTCATTTGGTGTCGATGGGTGTTCTTCAAGAATTAGGCACCTGTAGGCATTGAGGTCATCCTCTTCTTTTTGCAGTTCACCTGTGTCTTCCTTCTCACTCTTGCTGACCGTGGGGTGGTCCAGATTTTCTCGATTCTGCTTTGCTGCTATCAGAATTGAGAGTAGAAGGCTCGCCCGGCGTAGTGTTGTTCTTCTCCATTGCGCTAGTGGGACGTCCTTTAGCGATGGAAGGCTCCTCTTGAAACATAACTGTTATGGTGGCCTTGATAAGAGGTCGATCCAGAGAGCATTGGTATGTGAAGTGAGCTGTATAATTGGAGTGCTGAGAGCTGGAAGGGAGAGCAGTAGCTGATGGACAGGTTTGCGAAGGCTGGGAGCTAGCAACGCGAGTGCGACCCCTGCCACTGCGTGTATCAGGATAACGAGCCGAGAAATGATTTGACAAGGGGGAGGAGGAGTCAGAGACAGTTGAGGGCGAAGAATGGAGCATTCTGCCTCTGTTGTTGCCCCTCCTGCAACGCATTTGCTGACGCAGCCGAGGCATAATTTCACAGGGAGAAAGGGACTGACTGTGAGGAGTAGGCACGGAGTAGAAATGGTCACTTAGGGTGGTGTTATCAGAGGCGGAAGGCTTAGAAGCGAGGGTCAAGTTACATAACAGGCTCTGCGAATAGTGGTTTCCCTTCTCGAACTCTGTACAACAGAGAATTTGGCATCTCTTGCCTGTTTTCGTGTGAGTGCTTGGCTCCACGACATCCAGGGGGCACTTAAATTTCAGAGGCAGAGGAGCATAAACAGACGAGGATGCGGGTCGAAGAGTGCTTGAGGTTTCCATAATGAAGAGCTGAGGCGGGATGGCGGTGGTAAATTGGTGTGAGTGCAGCATTGAAGCGCATTTATGAAGGGCTGTAAGACATTTTTATGGCGTGGTGTGTGAGATTACGGGCAGCCATGTGGCTACGCCACTTGCCGGCCCGTATCTCCACCATCGCATCAACCATTGAAAACACCTGCATCCGGGAGGAAAACATTGCTTGTTCATGTTTATAGCTCGAATATATACTTCCACACATGTTTTGTGTTAAACACTTGGGAAGTCATCTGAGGTCCTTTTATCCTTGTAATCACTTTAATTAAAGCCAATTATTAAAATGAAGAGCCTTTTAATTTTCTGGAGTTGAATTAAGTCTAATAAAATGAAATTTAATAACATTAGTGATTTGGATGTAATCTTCACTATTGATTGTGATTTAATCTCAACCATTGATCTCAAAGAGAGATTATATTTGTGGAGACTTAGTCATCAACTCAAAATTATAATGGGAAGGTAAGGTTGAAGGGAGAGACACAGAGAAGTCATTGCGACAATTACCAAGTTGCATAGAGAGACAATGAGTTCACTTAATGTGCAACACAATGAGAGAAGGAAAGTAACAACAAGAGAATTGACCTTAGCTAGCTATGCTTTGAATATCTTTGACAATGTTTGCCATTTTCTTTGAATGATTTATGTATTTGGATGAGATCTTTCTCCTTTCAACCAAACACTTACATTTTATTTACCTCTCATATGGTTTTAAACACTAAATTCCTATTTTAGATTTCTTGTTAAGTCTCTTTTAAACAAGCACTTAGGTTCCATTTTCTCTTGATGTTTGGAATGTCATGATGCATAAATTTTTATGCTAACTAGAGGTAAGAATGGAATATATTTGCTTACCTAAGATGCCAAGAATGGATAACTTACATGAGCATTTCTGCTGAGTTACAACCCTTAGTTGTGAACATATTACTCACAATTGTGAATGAAGTGAGCATGTGTTCGAGAGGAATTCACCATTCGAAATGCTTCACTAATTGACCAAACAAAAGAATGTGAAGAGTGCTTTCACATTTCTTTGATTATCGTCTAATGTTATATGTTTTTGCTAATTTGTGTCATCCATGATGAGAATTTCACGATAAAGAGATAAAGGAGAAAGGGGATTTTAATGGAGAACAAAGAGATGTTATTTTATTGTTGCCTTGCGTTGGTTCATGCCTATGTTTAAATGGAAAATAAATAAGGTTGTATGGTAAAATATGCATATGTGAATGGTCTCCAAAGGTAGTAATTGAACATGATAAATTGCAAACTATAAATACAAGATAATTGCTTTTTTTAGGTGTTCAAGATTAAATTACAAAGTTGCAAAGTAATTAAAGTGGCTTGGTTGCAAAGTAATTAAAGTGGCTTGGTTGTAATTGCATAAGTTTACGACTCGCATGATTTAAGACATTTGACATAACTCGTCTCATGGAAGTTTTTCTCATTTAATTGTAGAAGTTATGTCAAAAGGGAAGAAAGCACCACTACTAGACCTAGATGACTTGTTAATGGACATGATGTTGCCACCTAACACTCCCTTGAAGCATACCTATTCCTCCCTCTATCATATGTGTAATGATGTCAAATCTCCACAAACGTTGCTAGTGGGTAGAGGGACTAAGGAGAAGAAAACAAGGATTTCAATGTCAATGTCTTGTGTCACCATAAGGTAGGAACTACAAAAGAATTGTTTCCATGCAAAGGCATGCTAGATAGCTTAATTATGTTGAAAATGTAGCGAGTAAAGGTCTTCTGGCGTGTGACTTAGCTAGTAAAGACCTCGATTTGTCTTTGGCTCAATCTGAGTATGAGCTCATGAGATAGATTGCAATGAGGATGAGTTCATTTCCAATTTATTGGAATGATCATCAAGATAGCATGTGTAGAGTTGGAGCTTCAGTTAAGTGGACTCTTCATCAATTTGACTATATGAGTTGGCAGTTACAAGTTTAGTTAGAACAAGTTAGTCATCTGTCTTGATTGAAGGAAGAATGAGTTAGTCATCTGTCTTGATTGAAGGAGAACGAGTTAAGACTCCAAGTGTTGATTGGAGAGAGAAAGAGTATCACTCTCAATTAACTCACTAATAAGAACTCGAGTTTCTAAATTGAGCTAGGCCATTTGCATGCTCGAATTGGGTCTATAAAGAGGAGGATGGAGGCACAAGAAATCAAAAGTGTGTTCATCAGTTTGTGAGATCTTCTTTGATTGTGGAGAGTGCAAAACTAAGAGTTTGTGTCCTAAGAAATAGGAGATCACAAGTGCGCAAGGATTTAGGAGATTGCGTGTGCACAGATTTGAGGAAGCTTGTGTCCTAAGAAATAGGAGACCACAAGTGCGTAAGAGAATAGGAGGATTTGTGCTACAAAATAGGAGCCAAGATTGCACTAGGAAATAAGAGGATTTGCGCAAGGATTTAGGAGGCTTCTAGTGTGCAAAGATCAAGGAGCAGGGATAAGGAATTGCAAGGGAAAGTTAAGGTATTCCACATGGGAATAGTTGCGAGCTAGAGGGTCAAGATCAAGCAGTGATCAAGGCAGGTCGAGATCAATTGTATTAGTTGAGATTAGTGAGAAGAAGCATAACGCTTTGTCAAAGACAAATTGCCTTGTAATAGATCTAATTACTTAAGAACAATCAATAAAATACCACAACAAAGGAAGCAGGTTTTCCCTTTTGGGTTTCCTGGGTAAACAAGCTTGTCAATTTGTGTGATGTTTTTTTAGTTTTGGTATTTTATTCTGTTGTTTATAAATTGTTAAGAAACTTTGTATCTTGGTGAAAGTAAATTTGGTTTCAGTTTCAGTTGCCTAGATTTCAGTTATTCATCTAAGTAGTTGCAAAGTTTCATGGAAAATTAACATATTGGGTATCCAAATGTATGAGTTCCCACTTCCCACAATGTTGGAAGTCTCCAGTCGTTGTAAGAGTTTGAAAAAGTGCACTATGTTCATAACTTTGTGAAAGAATGATGGCTTCTATCCAAACCTTTTTGAATAACCATGAGAAATTTATGTTTAATCAAAAACTTGTGAGCAAAATTGTAAGACCAGTAGTGCTCATGAACCACTCACATGGGAGAGCAAACTCTTGATAAATATGGTTAAGGTAGATTCAATCATGCTTGAGGTTCTCAAGGATGGGACAATATCCACTTGGGTAGACCTCATTTGTAAAATCTTTGCTTGATGTATTCAAGATGCTAAAACACTCATTGATGGTGGTGCACCTAAATATCATGGATTACATATGTGATTACTCAAACTTCTCTAGTTTCAAACCCACCTAGCAACCTCACTTTTCATCCATGCATGCTTACTTTCAAGGTTTGTGGATAATAAGATATACATTGAAATACTTACTTATATGTGACTTTGTCCTAGCTCCCTTATATGGAAGGATCCCTAGTGAGGAGTGATCACACTTTTCTCCAAAGACCATGGAGGTGTTGAAGAAAATCAATGAATGATACCTATTGGAAAAAGGTTTCTACAAAATGGTGTATAAGGTGCCCACTAAACCTCACACTTTACCCAAGCAAGTGCCAATTTGATTAATATTTTGGGAAATAACCTTCTAAACAATATTCCATTGGGGGGAAATGATGATGAAAGAGAGTAAGAAGGAGCTTTGGCCAAAGTTGTCAAAGAATATTGAATGATATGGAACCTAAAGTGGCACAAGAGAGTAGATTAGGCTCAAATTTTCAAGCATATAGTCTTTAATGTACACAACTCTCATCAAGTGGTTAAGAGGTTCTTTGTGTATCAATTCTTGGTTTGGAGATTGAGTCATTAGAAGAATGAACAAGAAGGAATATATAAAAGAGCCTCAAGATACATAGAGGTGTAACTGAGAAGAATTGTGCATATAAAAGTGCTTTCATATGCACCCTAAGTGGATCCAAGGCCATCGATTAAGTCCCTTGTGACATTTGGCATTATATTGTTGCATCATTAAAGAATTGAAGCAAGGCTCCTAGGTGTCCTAGGAATCATTATATCAGTAGGGGTGCCATGAATTGGCGATGTGAGGCTAATTGAGCCATCTGTCATCTAAATCCTTGTAGAATTTGAATGCTTAATTTCTAAGGGGAGTTCAAAGGAAAATAGTTCAATCATGAGCCACAATGACTAACTTAAGTTATGTGATGGGTCGAGTACAACATTGGGTAGTGTTATTAAAGGGAATAATGAAGGTGTCATAATAGAAGTAATGAGCAATGTAGGGGAGTTGGTGTAATGGTTTGTAGAAGAACTAATGAATCCCAAGTTGGGTGTAGAAGATGAATGCCTAATTGAACACCTTTGAGATTGACTTCATGCCAAAGGATTGAAAGGGTGTCAATGAAGAGGAAGTGGAATAAGGAGCATAAAAACAAGGTCCAAGAAACTAAAGATTATATCTCAAATGTGGAAAATATGCATCCTATAGCAATATGAGCATCACAGGTCATTATAACATAGATGTCTACTGAAAATTTGAAGAAAATGCATATCGACCTCCTTGCCATGAGAAACAAGAATGTTAAGCTCTAAGAATAATTCAAGAACCAAAATGATCAAATGATGGGAAAGACAATGATTATAAGAAAGGCCACAAGGCTACATGATGGTATTATGCTCTTAGTGATTCAATATTTTACCACTCGTTAGCATTTGATCCTTGCAAAGATCTAATGGCGCTATTCAAATCACCATCTTAGCAAGAAACTAGTTGACATTAGGTGATGACAATCCTAATTATACAATGTGCTTAATGGTAGGATCAATATACTTTGATCTCAAATTATATTCATGTGCTAAGCTCATTTGAATTTCGTAAAAAACACACACATGGATTTTGAAGATCATAGTGCATAAATTGCTTTGATCTCTAAAACTATATTCATGTACTAAGTTCATCCAAAGTTCCTGAAATGCACGCACACATGATATTGAATATTATAGAGCACAAATTGCACAAAATAAAACACTTATCCTTTTGAATGAAATGTAATTTTTTTGACAAGAATCCAAGTTGTAAGAGGCTTACTAGCATATCCACTAAATTGCCTTAGTGAAGAACCTCTTTGCCTTAAACACTTCAAATAAAGGGTTATTTGATGCACAGAGCCAAAGAAGCTCAATGCTAAGCAAATCTCAATGTTAATGATTTCGTCTTAGAAAATTGCATATTGTTCCTAGCTAAGTAGGTTGAAATACTAAAACATGCATTTGATAAGTTACCTAACCGGAGGACTAATGTGGAACTTAAATTGGCTTGTCTTAAGGCAAGGGTGGAGAATTTGT
This sequence comes from Pinus taeda, assembly GCA_000404065.3. NCBI lineage: Eukaryota > Viridiplantae > Streptophyta > Pinopsida > Pinales > Pinaceae > Pinus > Pinus taeda. Next base: position 34,895 of record APFE031332459.1, read on the forward strand.
CGAGTGAAAATGTGAGGATGTTGGATGAAACATTCTCCGAACTAAAATATTATACATCAAGTATGCACAATTTGATAATTAGCTAATTTTGTTTTTTGGTTATAATAAAAATTTAAGAGATAGGAGAGAAAGAAGGTGAAGAGTGGCTTAAGAGATCAAGAGTCACTTGGGGGATTAAGGGACATGGAAGATGAAGAGTCATTTGGAAGGTCAAGAGTCACCCTATCCTGCATAAAAGGACAATCTAATCTATTTTATTGTGTGAATAAAGAAATCATTGTTAGCTAAATTGTTATAATTTTGTGGATCTAGTTTTGGTTGTGGGATTTCCTTCCTCCCCTAGTTCTCTTGGTGCTTGTGGGTTGTAGCATTGTATCTAGTGGAATATTCTCTTGCTACTTTGTTATTGCTCAGTTATCTTTCACATGCTAACATTTGATTTAGAAAACAGAGTCGCTAGACAACTTTTGGACTATTCTTGGCTACTCAATTTTTTTTAATTTCTATAATCTTTAATTGGTAATATTCTCTCCAACATTATATGCTTGATCATGTTTCATTTTAGGTTGTTGGTCTTATTATAGGGAAGTGTTACTAGTTGGCAAGTCTCTTCAAATTTGAGAGGAAGATTAAGGCGTGGGATCATTTCTGATGGCAATGGTGAAATATTCTCTTTGCTTTTAGTCATATCAACCTTAGTTACCATTCTTGATCGAGATTAGATTAGTTGAATGTCATATCGCATTTTGCATTACATGATAGTTACATCACTTGGATCATGGAAACCATGCCATAATTAGAAGGTTTGCCATTTCAATAACAGAAAGTCAAATTAGGCCTTTTCAATGAGTGAACTTGTAAAGTTGACCAGAGTTATTTGCCATGTCAATAGGATTTTATGTATACGGATAATAAAACATTAGAAAGCAATAAGGATAATAAAAATCTTCCTTAAAAAAAATGAACTTCATAAATATAATTTAAATGTTGAACTTCATAGATATAATTGAAAGACAACTATCACTTAAGGGATTGTATGATGTTAATTTAACTTTAAAAAAGTGTTGATTTTCAAAAGTCACAAAAAATTTGACCATGAAAACTTTAATAACATCCCATTATTATAACTATCCCCACACACATATATATATATATATATATATTATTCTCATTCTTCAAATAGTAATTAATGAATTACTTATAATTATATTTACAATATTGATTAGACATATCTAAATTCTCATTCTTATTAATAATAATTCATAAATTTATTATATTTTATATATAGATACATTTGCCACTCATGATCTGATACTTAAAAATAATAATATTTATGATTCATTTGTATTTATATAAGTTTACTATTTTTTTCTTTTCTTTTTTTATAAGCTAGCTTGAGTGGCCTCCCATTCTTAGCTCATATATATATATATATATATATATATATATATATATATATATATATATATATATATAAGTCCAATACTCCACAAATATTATATATGATGTGGTGAGATATCTTAGTTAGGCAAAAGTGTGGTGTTTTCGTTGTGACATATCATAGAGAGACAAAAGTTGGTGTTTTATAATATTTATGACTCTATTTGTATTTATATAAGTTTATTATTATTTTTTCTTTTTTCTAAGCTACCCTGAGTGGCTCCCATTCTCAACTCCTCCCTATGTGATTTGAACCTCTAACCTAGTAAAATTAAATTCCACAAACCAATTAATCTAACCTCTCATCTATACATATATGAGAGATTAGATTTATATATATATACACACGATGTGGTGAGATATCCTAATTTTTATATGATATAGTATTCTCAACTCTTCTTTATGAAATTTGAACTATAACTTAGTAAGATTAAACCCCATAAGCCAATTAATCTAACCTCTTATCTCTATATATTATACGATGTGGTGATAAGTTATATTACATCCCATAAACCAATTAATCTAACGTCTTATCTATATATATTATAGATAAGTGGTGAGATATGACCACAACATAGTTAGGCAAAAGTGTGGTGTTTTCATTATGACATATCCAGAGAAGCCAAAGTTGGTGTTTTCGTTGTGACTTATTTTAAGATTTATTTTAATAACTTCCATTTGAGAGGAACCACTATGGTGCGATATCCTAGAGAAGTAAAAGGAAGATGTTTCTGTTGTGGCTTATTTTAAACTTATTTTTTTTAATTAACTTCTCTCGAAAGGAAACCATTATGGTGAAATATTAATTGACTTATTTTAAATTTTATTTCAAAATGTGGTGTTTCCATTGTGACCTATTTTAAATTTTATTTCAATTAACTTTGGTTACAAGGGAAGCACTCTAGTGAGATATCTGAGATATCATAAAAAAGCAAAAATGTAGTGTTTCCGTTTTGATATAGTTTAATCTTGATTTAATTAACTTCCCTTAAAAGTAAACCACTATAGTGAGATATCCTCGAGAGGTAAAAGTGTGGTGGTTTCGCTGTGATCTATTTTAAACTTATAATTAACTTCAAGCTTGGAAGGTAATCACTATGCTTTCCAACCAAAATGACCTTTTAACCGGAGGGAATAATGGATTGATTTGAAAAATGGAAAGATAGTCGGTGTTTTGGTATGGTTGAATATCAGATTGATTTGAAAAATGGAAAGAAATGACCTTTTAACCGAAAGGAATAATGGTTTGATTTGAAAAATGGAAAGATAGTCGGTGTTTTGGTATGGTTGACTATCAGATTGATTTGAAAAATGGAAAGATAGGTGTTCTGCTGTGATTGCCTAACCACATTTTTAAGATCGGTGTTTTGGTATGGTTGACTGTCCATATGGATGAGAGCATTAGGTAATAGTTATAAATGTGTGGGGGCTTGTTTGTTTCTTTGTTTTTTAAATATTATATTTTAGCTCAAAGGGTTTAATTATTCTTTTTTTCGCTGAATTAAGCATCGGACCTTCTATTCAAATAGATAATAAAAACATATTACAAAATGTACATATGATATGTGGGCCACCTAAAGCCTAGGAAACCGAGCCTAAGGCCCACTGTCTGGGCTCTGTTCCCACAAAACATGATGTCGAGACCGCAAAGGATAATCAAACGCCAAGACCGTTTGATCTGTCTTCAGAGATCTGACGGTTAAGAACAATATCGGAATGCTAACAAGCTCACTCTTTAACTCTTGAATCGGACCCGATAAGCATTTAGAGACCGCTTTATAAAAATTTTGGGTTTGATTTGGCTGCTAACCCTCGCGCATGTAGTCCGCTTGAAATCCACCAGATGCAAGCGAATTGCGCCGGTTCGAGTAACTTGCTCGATGTTTAACCCTGCTTCCGAACCCGAATTCTAATAAAGCTACTGTTAAAGTTGATTTTGGGTCCATTTGGCTTGCTAACCACCTTGCTATTTGCCACGCGAAATTGATGAGATTGTTGCTATTTCTCCTATCTCCTCGCACATTAACCAAGCTCCCTGCATAGCCAATGAAAAGGCGATCTGTCATATAATTCATGAAAATACTTGTGCTGTCAATCTAAACTTGCCCGAGAACCTTGGGTTTGAAGAGTTCTGGGCACATATTCCAGCCTAAGGACCGAAAATTCTTTTCATAATTATCCCTGAACTGCTGCATCAAGTGAACTAAAATTCAACTGTTTCCCGAAGTCTACAACCTGCTAGCATCCTCTGCTCTGATAGAGCTCCCGGTCCGCATTCACCTGTCTGAGACACTCTTCCCTCAATCTACCCTCGGGGGTCTCTATCCATTTACATTTATTGTTGCTTTTAGCACATAGTACTCCTTCATTACTCTTATTCTGGTTGTGACTCAAGCTCGTTTGTTCGTTCTTGATTGATAGGACTTTGAAACATGAAGATTATCAATAATTGATGTTATTCCTCTCTATCAGATACTAGGTGAGAAGGTGAAAAAGGTTCCACAATGTTGACAAGGATGAAGATAAAAAACATTAATCCTCCATGTGACCAACTCGATGAGGGTGTTGGCTTCTACTAAAAATGCACTTGTTTATAATGCAATTCAACTTAGTTTCAAAAAGGTACAAGTAAACTTACAAAAAGACTAGTTGCAAGTTACAATTATTATTGTTCTAGAGTTGAATTGATCTTGGATGTGTTGAAGATGCTTTAATTCCTTCTAACTAAGAAATCTACAAGTGTAAAATGCACATCTCTCTCTTGTTACTCTGATATTGACAATTTGTTCCAATCCATGAGGGGTCGAGTTTTCAAATATAATCCCCTCAACAATTAAATCCAATCCTTCTACTATCATTGTAATATAGGAAAATTCCCTAGTGCCAATCACTTTCTTATCCTAATGATATTTAATAGGCTTATCAGTGGTGTTATTCCAAGTTAACATAAATTATTTTGCACAATGCTCAGATTGCTATGAGATTTTTTGTTTTGGGAATATTGATGGGTTGTTTATGAACTCTAGGCATAACCTTGATTACCACTCATTGCTTGTTTCCAACATGGCCAATGTAAATGGCAGCTTGGACAATGTAATTTTCAGTAGTAAATTAGTAAAGGGATTTATGTAAAAAGGAGTTACATGTGATCTAAAGAGAAACTCACAATTCCAGATATGGAGAAAATAAGAGCAAATTGCACTCCCATATATGGAGAGAATATAGGAGTACGTGGCCAAGTGAGAACACCATATACATACTCCATACCTAGATATTTTCAACAAATCAGAAAGAATAGTTTGGGTTGCTGGGCAGGGATGTTTATTGCTTGAATATACTGCTCCAAGGGACAACAGAAATAGTCTAGGCCTTGTAGCTCACAAACACATGCTGGACACCCATTTTATTGCTGAGCATCAAAATAAATTGTGAACATTCATTTTTTAGGTTGTGTATTATTCCTTTCAACAAAAGATTGTTGATGACAACATAAATAAAAACACCATAAGAAAAACCCATTGAGATGGCATAAATCCAATTTTCCAAACCACCCTGTGTAGTGGCATCAATAACTATCCCAAAAATGATGTCAGTTGTGAATGTATAACTAAAGCAATCGAAGTAAAGCAACTACATGAAGCTCAAGACGTAGAGGAAGAAAGCCTTCACTTCACTCACCTATGAACAAATCAAGAGAGATAAGAAGAGATTTGCGAGGGTTTTCATAAAGAGAGAGAGAGCCCGAGATGCATAAGGAGGAGCACTTAGGTCGAGGAAGACCCATGGGGTCTCCACTTTGTCAACCTGTGTCATATCACCTATGTTCATGCGATATTAAAGAATAACCCTAATCTCACTATATATTGGTAAAAGTCTTCCAAAATACTCTGGTTTAATCTCCCCAATGGGTCTTCACTTTGTCAACCTGTGTCATATCACCTATGTTCATGGGATATTAAAGAATAACCCTAATCTCACTATATATTGGTAAAAGTCTTCCAAAATACTCTCGTTTAACCCCCTCCCAATATATCTTTCAAATAAAAATAACCCTTATTTGTACCAAATACCCCTTTTTATACCCCCTAATTCCTATAATTCCCCCCCAACCTCACATCTCCCTATCCCAATACCTATTATATATCGACTTTAATTTTCACAATTTAAACCCCCCTTTGTGATTGAACATGGTAATATATTGGTCAATAAGTTGAAGCCCCTGTGGAAAGACCACAAAACTTGTGGTATCTCAGCCACAAACTTGTGGCTTTTGATACCAATATTGGAAGACACATAAATGTGAGATGAGTGTGAGGTACATTTTTAATTAATAAGATATATATAAATACACCATTTAATGGAATTTGGATTCATCTTCCAAAATCTCTTGGAATCTTGATGACTCTCATATTCCTTTGAGACTCTTCACATTCTTTCTCAAGTGAATAATACAATTTACCATAATCTCTTAAATTCATATTTTCAATATTAACATAATTAGATTTTAGATATCTTCTACTGAATACCATAAAATTTCAAACCTAAATCACTTTATAGAATAAGACCCTTCCAAACTAAGTATGCTAATAAAATTTAACAAGATGATTTAAATTTATTTAAAACTTTTTATCTCATTTCTCTTCTTTAATTTAACAGGAGGATTCAAATTTATTTAAAATCATTTCTCTTATTAAATTTGTATAAACAAATATAATTGAAAATTCTAAATAATTCTTCAAGTTATATTTAAGGTTAATGTTTGATATGAGATGTATCTCTTTTAATATTATAGTGTGGAATTTCATGAATTATATAGTTGTTGACATGGTTATATTTTTTGTGAAATAAAATGAAATATTAAAATATATATGAATGGTTTATGTCACAGTTATAGTGTGGAATTTCATAAGTTATATGATTGCTGACATGATTGTATTTTGTGTGCAATAAAATGAAATATTAAAATATATATGAATGGTTTATGTCACAGTGATAGGTTGGAAAGGCTTAAATGCAATTACTTTCGGAATCGGACTTACAATCATACTTTTCGGAGCATTTATGGTGAGTATAATGTTTTTTTAACTATAGTTTATTGAAAATAATTTTGTTAGAAGAATTCATATTTTATTATTTTACATTTATTTAATTTTATTCATGAAAAATAATGTAGAGATAACATTTATATTAAATTTAAATTTAGAAATGTTAAACACTTTAATATATAAATAATTTATATTAATAATTATAAATATAGTAAATATAATTACTTATAAACTACAATATATTAAATATAAATCATAATTTAAAAATGTTATATATATATATATATATATATATATATATATATATATATATATTCAATTTTGAAATTGGTTGACATTGTTTCTTATCTTGCTTATAATGGTTAAACAAAAACACTAAATTTAAACAATAATAATAATGCAATATGGTTTCTAATTAAACTTTATTAAAACTATCTAAACAATTTATCATTTACAATTCTTGTGTATCTAAATCAAAAAATTGTTTAACATATGTTTAGTTTTTTTTAACAATACCAAAAATATAACAAACAAGTGTAATATGCAACGTTGGTGCTTAGTACTTGTCTTTTATGCAAAAAATAATCAATAGCAATTATTGAATGCTTGAACAAATTCATAAATCTAATAATGAAACACATTTGAATATGATGAAGGTAAGTAGCAGAAGTAATTAATGGACTAGATAACCTTGGAGCAAAATAGAGATAGGTGCTTGGATAATTTTGGATGAAACGTTAGCCACAACATCATTGTTTGTTACAAAAGTTAAGAATTTATTGAAATGTGCTTGTGCACGTTTTATTCCATCTTTAGCTTATTGGACCCAATAAGGAGAAGAAATTGCAATGTCTAGTATTTTTATATTAAATAATGTATATATAGAATATAAATAAGATAGTTAATTTTTTTAAAGCTAATTATTGTAACAAGATATTTATTTACTTTATATTCATTCTCAATTCAACGACAAATAAATATATCTATGATAGAATTTCTATGTCGAAAAAAATCAAATTGATATGAAGTATCTCGTATCGTCTTAATCGCATATGACAAAGAATTCATCTATAATAAAATATCTAATATAAAAAATTACAATGTCTAGTATATTAAAAAAAAAATTAGTGACACAAAGACATAAGTGTGAGTGCGAAAGATTCCTAATTTTTCTTTTAATTATATTTTCAGTTATGATTAAAATTGTGAAGGCAAAAGGGAAAATCTTATTATACCTCGTTTAGACATGGTATAACACATTCAGTTTTGACTAGATATTAGTTTGTCTTTGACCAAAAAATTATGACCTATAATTTAACATTATGAATTCATTTTTTGTTATTTTTATTATTATTATTTAAATTTATTTATTTGTAAGGTGATTGGTTGAGTTTTTAGGTTGTTTAGTAACTTCCATTTATGTTAGTTACTAATTTTTCATTTTTATTTTATTTTTTTTTTTTTTTTTTTTTTTTTTCGTTTTCTATTTTATTATTATTTATTTCATGACTTATATTTTTTTCTCCATATTTTCAATTTAATGTGACTATTATTATATTAAAAAAATATTTTAATAAATTTAATTATAAAAATTATATATATTAATAAAAATGAAACACACACATATAATAAATATATATATTAAAGTACATATATGTTAATATAAACAATATTAGTTAATCATATTTCTTTATTTTTAGTGATGGCATTCAACAATACATTTTATTAGTTGCTTTTATATTTGTGTTTATTGTTTTTTAGTTTAGTTAAACTATATTTAAACTAAGCGACAAGTACTAGCTACTATGTAGCCATTGTTTATTGTAGTGTTGACTTAAATTTTATTCTTTATATTGCATCATGATTTAAAATTGAATTGCGAAAACATATAATATAAGTAAGGTTTATTGAGGAAAATGACTGAACTAAGTCCATTCAATAATAAAAAATCAACAAGGAAAAAATATGAAGAAAATAAGCATTGTTGCTTTTGTTTTTTAAATCAGTAAGTTTCCATGGTTGGTAAAGGCCTAATGGTAACTTTTTTTTTTGGAAAATAAAATATTAATTATGGAAAAATCCATAAATTTGAAAAAAAAATTGATAATTTATGAGGAAACTGGGCAATTATAGGTTTTTTTTTGGAGATAATTTTCAAGTATGAAAATTTGATTTTAAACCACTTAAAATGAGTCATCCACCACTAAAAAAAATAGAAATTCAAATTTTAAAAATTCAAAAAATAATTTTCATTTTCTAAAAAACCAAGTTTAATGTGTAATTTTAGCAAAACTTTAATAAAATTTGGAAATAGTTTCTAAAAATTTGCAAATTAATTAAGAGTCAAAGCAATCTGATTACAATATACTATGCCTTCAACATATATAAAAACATGCCATAATCCATGATGTAGAGATTTAGACTTGAAAATCCACGGACTAAAATAAAAATTCCTTCTAAATTACATACCATCAATTCATTTCCAATTATATATTACATACTCATGGCCATGTGTCTAATGGACTCAAATAAACATGATTTGATGCCCACAAACATAAAATGTCCAAGACTAATCACCAACATGCATAACTAATTTTTCAACAATTAAAATAAGAAAACATAGCTCACATGCATAACCTTTTCTCACTCTTAGATCTCATGCCTTTAAACAATACTTGAATTAATCACTATAAAAAACACTATCATGACCATTAAGTATAATTCACATTCATTGTCCATATGTTCCACCTTCTCCCTAATAACATTAATGGGTTGGGTATTACATACAAAATCATAACAAAACCATTTATTGTACTTTCGTTGAGATCAACATTTACAACAGAATAAGTCAAACTAAATCACTGGCAAAAATTTCATACAACATTTGTCCAATCTTAAACAACTCAATAGTCTCATAACCATGTTATCTTATTTAATGTCCTTGAAAGTCCTCTATCACCATTATCCTTATAGATTCTTGTGACTATTCTAATTCTTCTACCTAAATTCATCTTGTAATGTCTTTTCTCCATCTATCTTATACCCATCTTGTCTTTGTAACTCTGCTTCCTATCTTTTATACTCTTAGTGTCCCTATCATACTTCCTATAAAAAATTATAAATGGATTTACATCCATTACCACCTTTCACTTTGCATGTCATGTATGCATTGAAAAATACTCCCAAATTTTTTAGCCATTCTCTAGCCCCATTGTCTCCTTATTACAATCCTCCCTATATATCTTCTCGCAATGTCCTTGACATGTTTTATGTTATCCTACATGTCTCACTTCTTCCTCCCTTTGGTTCCATGAAATTCTCCCTATTGGAAATCTTGAAGGTCTTTCCTCATGTCAGTATCCTTGCCACCCATGTATTTATCCTCTCTAATGTCAATCCACAATTGAATTTCATATTATTGTCTCATTTCATGCAAACACTTTGCTAGAAATTTCCTCCCTTAGGAGGCGTTAAGGCCTTATTACCTCAATTGGTTCTCACTCACCTATATACCTAGTCTCTTTCCTTCAATTCACAAATATTCTTCAATTCTCCCTCTAATTCCTTTTTATTATTCTCTTCATGTCTTTCTATTCTCAAGTAATATGCGCTTTACTTATGATACATCCCATTGAATATATCCATCAACTTCTTAATCAAGTTCACTATGAAACAATTTTCTCTATTTTATGTGATTTTTGTCAAACATCTGAAACTAAAAGGACAAACTCATAAAAAATTATCTATCACTATTATTGTGTCTTGGACATTGTCTTACTCTTTCCACTTTGTAAAGATGTTTGTTGCTACAAAATTATATCTATATTGTGTCCTCTTCAATGGCATGCATCAAGAATTTTAGTAGTTTTCATCATATGAAATACTACAAGAAAATACCTTAGATAACCCAATTCCATGGGCTTGACTATCTGTTGTTGTTCCCTTGAATCATTTTTGTTTTCAAGTCTTAAGTAGCAAGCCTTGGGGGGTTGCTTTAGTCCATAAAGTGCTTTATTCAACTTGCATACATAGTCTTCATTTTTTTACAACTGAAATCCTTCTAATTTTTTAACATATACTTGTTCTTCTAAATTTCCATTTAGAAAAGCTAACTTGACATCCATTTGATAAACCTTGAAATTTCTAAAACATGAAAATGCTAAGAATATTTTGATTTCTTCTAGTCTTACAACTAGAGATTTTTTTTTTCAAAGTCAACACCCTCAACTTGTGCGTAACCTTTATAATCCAATTTGGATTTATTTCTTACTACTTGTCCATCCTCATTCAACTTGTTCCTGAAGAACCATTTGGCGCCAATCACATTCTTATCTTTTGGTATAGGAACAAGTTCCCATGTTTAATTTTTCTTAATCTGGTACAGCTCTTCTTCTATAACATTGACCCAATGCTCATCTTCATTGGCTTGTGCAAAATTCTTGGGTTCTCAGCAAAGCAAAGTTTGCATGCTTTGATGAGCTTATCAATCTCCTTATGTTCTAAGCCCCTAAATCTTTATCACCAAAACTTTCATTTTCTGGATGATTCTTTTGAACATATCTGGATGGATTCTCTGGATGTTGAAGTTTTATCTTGCTAGATGGTCAAAACTCATATGACCCATCATTCTATGCCATAACCAACTTTCATCCAATTTTCCCGTACAATTTTTTTATTTAACATCATCTATGATATATACATTACTCTAGGTCTTGGCTACACTTACCACTAATCTTATTGATCCTACTTTCCTTATCTCACATCCTTCCAAAGGAAATGTGGGATGATATCCTTGATTACACATTTGGCTTACACTTATAATATTGTGTTTTAAAACATCAACACACATGACATTTTGAGTTTTAGTCTTTCCATTATCAAGAATAACTATGCCCTTTTCAATTATTTTTGTTCATGTATTATTTCCAAAAGTGACACTACCTCCTTTAGAGAGAGAAATTTTATCTTATCTCTGGTCATATGTTGGGAACACCCACTATTAATATACCATTAACTTCCATTATTTTAAGCATACAGAGAAAATCCATAATCTTTCTGTTTTTCTTGTTTCATTTTCCATAACTTTGTGCACTATTCTTTCTTGTTTTGTTGAGGAACCCTTATTGTGTTGCTTCTGCAGTTTACATGCCTTGTGCCCATAGTTATTGCACTTATAACATTCAACATGATCCAATAGGGGAGAAAATGAATTGTAATTTCTAACAACACTCTCATTGAAACTCCTAGGTTTATTGTTCACATAACCATTCCTTGAAGTTTTGTAGGATTTTCTAAATCTATCTATAACATAATAATTTATTACATCAGCTCTTAGTTCATTGCTTTATGACCAAAATTATTATCAGAAAAACAACAGCCCAAGAATAGATCTTGATACTGGATGTGAAATGCCTTCTTGGGGAAATAGTTTCTTTGAACCCATTCTTGAGAGAAAAATATGTTCGCTGCTAGTCCTTTACTCCATTTCTGGTGTTGATTTTATTGCTAATAGAGCCTTTGGAAAAGTCATGTCTCTGTTGGTCCTCACCTCCTTTCCTGGTGTTGTTTGTATTATTGATAAAGCCTTTGGGAAATTCATGTCTATATTGGTCCACACCTCCTTTCCTAGTGATGCTTTCATTTTTGATAGAACCTTTAAGTACATTAGCATAGATTTAGGTTCTTCATTGCATTCCTTTTATGATGTCTTTATGCTTGATTCTCCCTTGGAAGTCTTATGATTTTCTTTATAGCGAAGATGTATGTTGATGAAAAAAGACCTATAGAAGTTAAGAATATATTCTAAGATTTAGATCTTTTTCCAAACTTCAAGCTTTGATTCAAGTGAAAATTTGGTTTTTTTAGTTACTTCCTCAAAGAAGTGACCTCTGCTTCTAGTTTCTCACAATTTTCCTTACTTTTTCTTTTAGTTGGCTTATCAATACTTCTTCTCTTTTCATAGTGTCATTTAGTTGTGTCTTTATGAGAATGCCTGTTGGTTCACCATAATCATGATCTTTCTTTTCATATTTCTACAATAAATCCTTATGCTTTTTAATCTTTCCCCTTGGTCTATCTATTTCTTCTAAGGCACCAACAAGTTTTGCTTCAAGATTTACTTCCCCGTTAATATCTTCTTCCTCTAAATCTATTTTCTCTTTTTGGTTGTATTTATTTTCTTGAATGACATTCTGAGCATCCATGGATATGAATAGGGATTGTACTTTGTTATCATCAGATGCTTATCCATCATTGTCTTCTGATGAGCTATTGTCTTCTTTGGAAGAATTTTTTTTCTTCATGAAATATCTTCCCCTTTTATGCTTATGAGATTTGTTTCTATCTTTATGTTCTTTTTCATCATCATTGTCTTCATGTTTTTGATATGGAAACTTAGCAACAATATGACCTATTCCATTGCAATTAAAACATTTAAATGGTAACTTACCTTTGTATTTGCTAGATCCTCCTTTTATTTTTTTATCATAAATTGAGCTTATTTTGCATTTGATTCCTAGCTCACATAATCATGAGCTTTGTGTCTTTTGTCTTCTTTGATGCTTTGAAAGAAACTTCCTTCAATCTTGACTTCTCTTTTTCTATTCTTATTTCATATGCGGTGAGGATTCCATGTAGTTCATCTATATTCATACTTTCTAGATATTTCATTTCTTCAATGGTTGAAACCTTTGCATTAAACCTCAAGGGAAGAAATTTCATGACCTTATGCATAATTATTGATTCCTTAATATTTTCACCAAGTCCTGTTATAGTATTAACAAACTCATCCACATGAAGGAAGAAGGTTGCAATATTTTCTTCATCATCATCTTCAAGCTCTCAAATTGTTTTCTAAGAGTTTGAAGCTTAGCCCTTTTTACCTTGTCATTTCCTTTATAACTATTTTGAAATTTGTCCCAAGCGTCTTTTGTACATTGACACTTCATTACCTTGACAAAATATATTTTTTATAAGCCACTTAAGATGGCATTCATTTCTTTTGCATTATTCACAAAATCCTTCTTACCATCTTGATTAGATGGAGGAGTTGTGGGAAATTATAGCCATCAACTACAAATAGCCAAATGTCAAGGCCAAGAGATATTAGACACAAGACCTCATCCTTACCTTCTAGAAAGGATAACTTTTTCCATCGAATAATGGAGCTCTATTTGTGAAAGACTCATCCTGAATGGCCATGGACCCTATGAGATATTCCTTCTAGTGGTTAGGATGCTTCTGAAGGAACCTAGTCTGATACCAATTGTTGAATTCATACTTATACTAAGAGCGAGGATGAATCAATATAATATTTTTTTTACTTATTTAAACGATAAGAAAATAATCTCAGGGATAAATCAATATAAGAATTTTTTTACTTATTTAAACCATAAGAAAATAATATCGTAGGTAGTTCATGAAGCATAAGAAAAACCACAAATTTTTTTATTATATTGTAGTTCTTTGTGGGAACCAACCTACTATTGCAACAATTTGGAGTTACCAACCTACAGGAGACACCAATCTCAAAAAATTTTAGGCACCAACCTACAAGAGACACTAATTGTTGGAAATAATATTGAGAGGGGGGGTGAATTAATATTATCATGTCAATTATTTTTCATTTTACTATCAGACTTGTATACGCTATTTCAGTTAGTAAAAATCGCGTATGTACGCAACTGCAATTAAGGAAATTAGCGTATAACCAATAGATTTGTAATTTAAATTATTCTTCAGATGTTGATCATTAATCAGTGCATCAAACCATATAAACAATAACTAGGAACAGTAAAACAGAACAGGCAGTCACACATAAGAACACAAGATGTAAGGTGGAAACCTAATGTGGGTGAAAACCACCTGCTACAATTCGTCTCTATCTTCTTTTAATTGGAACCTTCTTTTTACAATGATTCTATACTGGTGAAGTCTTATACCAGTACGCAGGCTGCTACCTGCAGAAGGCTTCAACCTTTTCTCGTTCTCCAGCTTCTCCTGGAAGGGAGCTACAACCCCCTTAGCTCTTGTACTAGCTGAGGTACTAGTACATAGGTGCTGACCTACAGAAGGCTACAACCTTATTTTTTCTTCCAGGGATCACATTTCATAAATTTTTCAGACTGGATCCATCAATGACAATAATCAAACATCAAATACATTTGCATCAACCAATCTCCTTTTCACCAAACAAAACTGAATCAAATAGTCACTTCTCTGAATGTTGTACCCAATAACAGTAACCAGACACCAATTCTAAACCTAGAACATTGCAGCAATAAACAGAAGTAGCTAAAACATATTTTGTGAGACGTACGCTACTTCAATATGTGAAACCTGCGTGCATACGCATCTGTATTAAGGCAAACCAGGGTATACGCTATTTTGAATTATTGAACCAACATGTATACATGCCTGTGCTGTGCTGAACTTGCGTACAGATCTATAAAAGATAATTTACCTTTTTCAATTATTCAGACATCAGTTATACCCAGATTATCAGATTTATAGATCAAGTCATGTGCCAAATATAACAAATCAAAATCACAAAGATACTTCTCTTCAAGATTTGAGATCTTGACCCGTCAATAGAACTTATCCATCTTCTAGCGCTCAGGTTCCTCCTTGATTCAGATCCAGCTATGCACCAAAACCAAATCACCAGTATTCTAGATCTTGCTCTTCATTAGATATTCAATGCTTGAGTGAATGCCTTTGCCTAATGATCTCCTTCCCCTTTTATAGTCTTAGGCCTTACTCAATACCATTGTCCAAAACCATAGAGAATCAATACCATGGACCTAATACCTAGGTTCAACACTTCGAACGAGATACCATGGTCCAAAACCATAGGTCCAAATACCAAGGACTAAATACCATGGACCAAAAATAAGTTTTCCCACATGTACGCGCTTTTCCTTGTATGAAAGTGCGTGCATACGTATATGCGCCTTTTGATCGGCTATCCTACATGTATACGCGACTTGGCTAAGAGGAACCTGCGTATATCTCTTTTTCTTTCATTCTGATGGCCTAAAATGTGATCTGTCATTTGAGTTCAATTGTCATCAAGGACAACACCTGTGTCATAGCGCCAAACCTTTGTCATAATGCCAACAATCTCCCCCTTTGGACTTGATGGCAACCCCAAGTCACTCAAAGTCATTCTCCCCCTTTGACATCAAGGGCAAAGGGTTATGCTCCCCTTGAGTACATGCTGAATTCTCTGCTCTGTTGTGTTGTCCATGCTCCCCCTGACTGTAGGCAAGGTTTGCAAAAAGATGTTCTACAAGAAAGAACATGACTCTATACATCATGAATGACCTTCCTATCACCAAAGACTCATACATATATCCATCTCCCAACCAAGTGGGGATACATCAAGAACATTACATCATCCATCCCAGGCATAGTGGGGAAACCAAAATAGGCCGTTACACGACCTTGATAAGAAAAGGAATACATGACATAGAGACGAAATATCTACAACAAGACTATGATAGTCATCAACAACTATCATCAGCAGCATCTGTCAATCATCCTTCAGTCCAGCAACCATGTTCTCCCTCTGCACCTGTTCCACCTAGAACCAACAACTATGAAATTGAACCAAGATCTTCTAAGATAATGCCAACAATGCATTATTAGAAGTATATGCTCCCCTTGAACTTGTGCCAAATGGTCCCTGTCAGACCCATATCAGACTCTTTTCATCATGAGTCTAGCCCACTGATTTCCTTCAATCCAACATATATGCGAATGTATCCACAGAACTCGATGTATGTACGCGGATACTCATCATGAAACTCGCGTACGACCATTTTTCTCTGAAAACAGGTAAGTTTCAACAGAAAGATGATGCATCAACTACTCCCAGGTCTGTTTGAGGTATTCAAATGTCTCCCTGGGCAGTGGTTTGGTGAATCTATCAGCAACCTGTTCCTTAGAGGGAACATACTCCAATTTGACCTTTTGTTCAAGCACTTGTTCCCGTAGAAAATGATATTTGATAGGTATGTGTTTGGTCTTTGAATGCATGACAGGATTCTTTGAAATACTGATTGCACTTGTATTATCACATAAAATGGAGATAGGTGGAGTACAAGTGATTTTAAAATCTTGCAAAGTTTGGATCATCCAAAGAAGTTGTGTGCAACAAGAGGTAGCAACCACATATTCTGCTTCAGCTGTAGATAAAGAAATTGAACTTTGTTTCTTGCTGAACCAAGATACTAATCTGGAACCCATAAAGAATGCACCACCACTAGTGCTTTTTCTGTCATCCACGCTTCTTGCCCAATCTGCATCTATATATGCATGAAGTGTGATATCTGTATCTCTAGGATACCATAAGCCATAGTTTTGTGTCCCTTGAAGATATTTGAAAATCCTTTTAACCGCCTGAAGATGTGCTTCTTTTGGATTTGCCTGGAATCTTCCAACTATTCCTACTGCATGCATGATGTCTAGTCGGGTACCTGTTAGATAGAGCAGACTACCAATCATGGATCTATAGGTTGGTTGATGTACTGCTGCTGAATCGTCATTTACGCTGAGGCTGCATCTTGTTACCATAGGGGTACTTACTAGTTTCGATTCTTCCATGCCATATTTCTTCAAGATTTGCTTGAGGTACTTGGTTTGTGATAGAAAGATACTGTCTTTATTTTGTTGGACTTGTAAACCAAGGAAATATGTCAGCTCACCAAGCAGGGACATTTCAAATTATTTCTTAATCACCAAAGCAAAGTTTTGACTCATGGCTTCTTCATTGCTACCAAAGATGATATCATCAACATACACAACAAGTATTAGCAATTTATCATTATCAATTTTTATATATAAATTGCTATCTACCAAGCCCTTGGAGCCTGTTTAAGACCATAGAGTGCCTTCTTAAGTCTGCATACAAGTTTTGGATCATTTCCAAGGATGAATCCATATGGTTGCTCAATATACACCTCTTCTTCTAAGTCTCCATTTAAAAAGGCAGATTTCACATCCATTTGAAATACTTTGAATTTCTGAAAGCTAGAAAGAGCAAGGAACATTCTTATCGCTTCAAGTCTAGCAACCGGTGCAAAAGTTTCTTCAAAGTCTATACCCTCTTGTTGAGCACACCCTTTACAAACAAGTCTGGCTTTGTTTCTAATAACATCTCCATTTTCATTCAAATTATTTTTGAATATCCATTTTGTCCCTATAACATTCTTATCATTTGGTCTAGGAACCAACTCCCAAGTGTTATTCTTTTCAATCTGCTCAAGTTCTTCATTCATGGCCTTGACCCAACATTCATCTTTGCATGCTTCACTTACATTTCGTGGTTCAGTGGAGGAGAGCAATGCTAGATAACGTGAAGCTTCAGAAATAGTTCTTCTTGTTTGTACACCTGCCTCTTTCTGCCCCAAAATTTGAGTCTCTGGATGATTCTTCTGGACATACCTGGATGGAGTCTTTTCTTCTACCCTTATCCGTTCTTCTGGTGCCTCACATGTTTCTTCTTCATCATAAGTCTAATTTGATGTTGAAGGATAGTCCTCATCATCTTCGAAATCTTCGGATTTTACTTGCCTAGGATTGTTTCCTTCTTCATCAAACACTACATCAATACTTTCAACAATTTTTCCAAGTCTTTTATTGTAACACTTATATCCTTTGCTGTGGGGAGAGTAACCAAGGAGAATGCCTTCATCTGCTTTAGGTTCAAACTTGCCAAGGTTTTCATCAGTCCTTTTGATGTAACATTTACTTCCAAAGATTTTGAAGTATTTTACCATACCAAAAGTTCATGAGGAGTTTGAGTGCTGTTTACCCAGACGTTTGTCTTGTTGAGAATAGTAACGACAGCAAATGCGGCTTCACCCCAGAAGGTTGCGGGAGTTCCAGACTCATCAAGCATAGCACGTGCCATTTGTTGAACCGTTCTGTTCATCCTTTCCACTACTCCATTTTGCTGAGGAGTCTCTGCAGTAGAGAATTCCCTTCTTATTCCATGTTCTTCACAAAAATCGAAGAATTCATTTGAGGTAAATTCCCCTCCTCGATCAGACCTGAGGCATTTGATTCTGCGGTCTGATTCGTTTTCAACCAAGGCTTTAAATGCTTTCAATTTTTCGAAAGCTTCGTCTTTATGCTTCAGAAGTCCTATCCAATACATCCTAGAAAAATCGTCAATGAACAATATGAAGTATTCTTCTCCTCGAGGTGACCTTTTCCTGGATGGACCACATACATCAGTATGGACAAGTTCAAGTGGCATACTAGCTGATCCTTCCTTCTCAGGGAAATTAGTTTTGGTTTGCTTGCCAAATTGACATGATTTGCATATTGTATTGTTTGGAATTCTGATGTCAGGGAGATCACGAACTGCTTGATATTTGCATGCTTTCCTTATCTGAGGGAAGCTTAGATGCCCCAATCTTCTGTGCCATAGCCTGTGTTCATCATTCTTGCGTAGATAGCATTGTTGTTGTCCTCCACTGAGTATGTATAAATTGTTTGGAGTTCTTATGCCTTTGATCACTGTTTCTCATGTATCAAGCTCACGAACAATACATCCATTTGATCTAAATATTACCTCATTTCCTTGATCACACATTTGACTGACACTCAATAGATTATGCTTTAAGCCATCAACATACATAACATTTCCAGCTTTCACCTTTTCTTTCAAAAGAACAGAACCTTTACCTTTTATGAGTGCAGGGGTGTCATTTCCAAATGATACCTTCCTTTCCTTTTCTAAGGCACTATATGATCGAAGTTTTTCTTTATCCCCTGTCATATGTTTCGAGCATCCACTGTCAATGTACCACTGATTTTCCTGTCCTTCCACATATAAGGCTATACCACATCTTTCTGGTTGCAGTTCTTTCTTTCTCCATGTTTTGGGACTCAATGAAGCTTGCTCCTTTTGAGTTGTTTGCTGAAACCTACTCCTGCATTCATAATCTTCATGACCAAAGTTGTTACAAATAGAACATTCTATTTCATTTTCAAGAGCATAAAAGTTATTGTAGGTCCTTTTCATGATCCCAGTCACACTCCTTTGATTTCGTGCTTCTCTAGTCATGATAGTCTTGTAGGCAACACATTGAGCAGATTTGTGTCCAAAGTTATGACAAGAGAAACATTGGCCATTGAAGAAATTCCTGCGATTATCAAACCTACCGTCTAGGAGATTGTAGTTTCCATAGGCAAATTGAGAATGATTTACCTGCAGTTGGTTGTAACTTCTATTCATCCTTGAAGTAGATTTCCCTCGATTTACTTGGTGATCTCTATTCATCCTTGAAGTAGGTTGACCCTAATTTACCTGGTGATCTGCTTTATACCTTTGCTGTCGATTGTCAACTTGTTCACTTCTCCTTGCTGCATCTAGATAAATTTTGGAGGTGGATCGCTTCTGTGCTTGAGATGCTTCTTCAGAATATCCAAGACCTGTCTTGATTAGAGGAGAACGCTACACTTTGATAATCTCATCTAAAGTTTTAGTTCCTTTAGCAAATCTAAGATTAAGAGCTTTTGTTTTCTCAATATCTTTTCTAAGTCCCACAATTTCACATTCTAACTTTTCATTGTGTTTTTCCCTTTCAACAAGTTGGAATGTCAGAGTATTTATGATCATATTCTTTTCTTCTAAACATATTTTAAGTTTAGAAATTTCTTCATACAGATCATTTTCATCTATAGCATCCAAGAAATCATCATCTTCAAAAGCCATCAAAAGTCTATAATCATTACATTGTTCATCTTCATCACTAATTGAAAATCCATCGCTGTCTTCATGTGTATAATAGCTCTTCTTACTTACATTATGTTTTCTGTTCCATCTAACTGGTTCCTTACCTTTGTCAAGCTTATCTTTATGAGGACACTTGGCTGCATAGTGACCGAATCTTCCACAAGCAAAACATTTGAAAGGTAGCTTACCTCTGAATCTTCCAGAACCCCGTTGAAGGTTCTTGACAAAGTTTGATTCTTCCTCTCCTTCCGACATATGTCCTGATTCATTGTAATCTCCTTTTCCTGAAGCTTTGAATGCAGCTTCTCTCCTATCTGCTGGTCCCCCTTTTTTCATTTCGAAAGAAGTTAGGATTCCATGTAGCTGTGACATGGTAATGCTCTATAGATTTTGCTTTTCTTCTATGGCAGAAACTTTTGATTCAAACTTAGAGGACAAAGATCTTAAAACTTTTTCAACCAAAGTAACTTCTTTTATCTCTTCACCCAAGTTTTTCATACGATTAACAATCTCATCTATACGTAAGAAATAATTAGCCACACTTTCATCATTGTACATTCTGATATTTTCATATTGAATTCAAAGAGATTGTAGTTTTGCACGTTTTACTTGATCGTCTCCTTCATAGCTTAGAACAATCTTGTCCCATATTTCTTTTGCGGTTTTGAGCTGCATAACCTTGACGAATTCTGATTGAGATAAACTCCCTAATAAAGTATTGACAACTTTTGCATTTGTTTCATACTGCTTCTTACCAGCTGTATCTGTAGGAGTTGTTGATGGAAATATGTATCCTGCTTCCATGATATCCCAAACTTCTGTACCAAGAGATTGAAGATAGGTTGTGATTCTTACCTTCCAATAGACGAAGTTGCTCCCATCAAAGATTGGTGGCCTGATAATGTCTCTTTTTCGTAGTTGCTCATGATAATGGATCTTCCTTCAAGCGATTAAGCTTCTTCTTAAGGACCTGCTCTAATACTAATTGTTGGAAATAATACTAAGAGGGGGTGTGAATCAGTACTATCATGTCAATTATTTTTCATTTTACTATCAGATTTGTATACGCTATTTCAGTTAGTAAAAATTGCCTATGTACGCAACTGCAGTTAAGGAAACTAGCATATAACCAGCAGACTTGTAATTTAAATTACTTTTCAGATGTTGATCATTAATCCATGCATCAAACCATATAAACAGTAACCAGGAACAATAAAACAGAACAGACCGTCACACATAAGAACACAATATATAAGGTGGAAACCCAATGTGGGTGAAAACCACCTGTTACAATTCGTCTCTATCTTCTTTTAATTAGAACCTTCTTTTTATAATGATTTTGTATTGGTGTAGTCTTATACCAGTACGCAGGCTGCTACCTGCAGAAGGCTTCAACCTTCTCTCGTTCTCCAGCTTCTCCTGGAAGGGAGCTACAACCCCCTTAGCTCTTGTACTAGCTGAGGTACAAGTATGTAGGCGCTAACCTATAGAAGGCCACAACCTTCTCTTTTCTTCTAGGGACCACGTTTCATAAATTTTCAGACTGGATCCATCAGTGACAATAATCAAACATCAAATACATCTGCATCAACAAATCTCCTTTGCACCAAACAAAACTGAATCAAATAGTCACTTCTCTGAATGTTGTACCCAGTAACATTAACCAGACACCAATTTTGAACCCAGAACACTGCAACAATAAACAAAAGTAGCTAAAACATATTTTGTGAGATGTACGCTACTTCAATATGTGAAGCCTGCGTGCATACGCATCTGTATTGAGGAAAACCAGCGTATACACTGTTTTGAATTATTGAACCAGCCTGTATACGCGCCTCTGCTGTGCCGAACCTACGTATAGATCTATAAAAGATAATTTACCTTATTCAGACATCAATTGTACCCAAATTATCAGATTTATAGATCAAGTCATGTGCCAAATATAAGAAATCAAAATCACAAAGATACTTCTCTTCAAGCTTTGAGATCTTGACCTGTCAATAGAACTTATCCATCTTCTAGCGCTCAGGTTTCTCCTTGATTCAGATCTAGCTATGCACTAAAACCTAATCACCAGTATTCTAGATCTTGCTCTTCATTATATATTCAATGCTTGAGTGAATGCCTTTGCCTAATGATCTCCTTCCCCTTTTATAGTCTTAGGCCTTACTCAATACCATGGTCCAAAACCATAGAG
The DNA here is from genome assembly GCA_000404065.3 of Pinus taeda. Lineage (NCBI taxonomy): Eukaryota > Viridiplantae > Streptophyta > Pinopsida > Pinales > Pinaceae > Pinus > Pinus taeda. The sequence continues at coordinate 57,324 of APFE031332459.1, forward strand.
AATCAATACCATGGACCTAATACCTGGGTTCAACACTTCGGACAAGATACCATGGTCCAAAACCATAGGTCCAAATACCAATGACTAAATACCATGGACCAAAAATAAGTTTTCCCACATGTACGCACTTTTCCTTGCATGAAATTGCGTGCATACGTATACGCGCCTTTTGATCGGCTATCCCGCGTGTATATGCGACTTGGCTAAGAGGAACTTGCGTATATCTCTTTTTCTTTCATTCTGAGGGCCTGAACTGTGATCTGTCATTTGAGTTGAGTTGCCATCAAGGACAACACCTGTGTCATAGCGCCAAACCTGTGTCATAATGCCAACACTAATCCCCTCAACTTCAAGAATTCGTAGGCACCAACCTATAAGAGACACCAACCCCCTCTGCTATGAGTGTTTGTAGGCACCAACTTACATTATACACCAATCCCCTTTGTTATCTACTCTATAGTATATTTTTCAATGGTCCACTATGTTGCTCTTTTCTCTAACTTTATTTAGTCACTTCTCATTCAAAACTATGCTTTACCAATGTAATACTTTTATGATTTCACACTTCAACCCATATTTCAAACTGTTCTTTACCAATGTGACATTAATATAACTTAGCGTTGCCTTCAGTCCACATTTTAGAATTGGTGCTCATAACACAAAAACACTAATATTATATTCCCTCAGGATGTGTCTATGCACTTATTGGATCCCTAGAATAGTTAGAACACCAAATTTTAGTTGTATATTAGAAGCAACACCCAAAAATTGCTAATACTAGAAATGCCTGCAAAACTAGGTTTCTCTGGCTCTAGATGATGGAATTTTATTTTATATATAATATATATATAATATATATATATATTATATATATATTTATATATATAATTTTGTTTGTTTGTTTGTTTGTTTTTTTTTTCAAGGTGTTTGACATTTTCTATTAAATGATAGGTTTGGAAACCAAGATATCAGGATATCGCTGCTTCATAAATCTCTTGATGGAGTGATATCCCAGTATGTCAATATGACTTTATATATGTGTAAAAGAAAAATACCAATTTTTTTACCCTTAAAGCAAAAAATTAGAAAATGGCTAACATTAATAGGCCTTACAAAACCAAGACTTTTTGGGCCTTGGGATGACAAATACTTCTATCAATTATTGGAAACTTTCTATTAGATAAGAGGCTTGAAACTTTCGAGTATCGAAATATTGGAGAATCACTAGACTTATCAAATCTCTTGATATGGTTCCATCCTAGTAGACATACCTTAATTGGTGGAACAATTCCTGTTAGTTGACTATCAAATATATTGACAAAATCTGCACTTTTACCAAAACTTCGATATGGTGATATGCTGAGGGGCCTTAATCCCTAGGTGCTTTAAACAAGCTCCTTTGCAACAAGGAGTTGTGAACTAGGGCTTACTGAGTACGAGGATATCAACAAAACCTCAACACTACGCTTTTAACATTAATGGTTGATATGCCAATATGCCAAGGGTCTTTATCCCTCATATGCTATGCCTGAACTCTCATGACCAGGGCCTGAGACCAGGAGATTTTGGGAACTAAAATATCAAAAAATATAGGAATCTATTCCTTTTAACAAAATTCCTATATGGCGACTTGTTGATGGCCTTCACCCCTTATGTGCTACACCTTAACACCTTTGTGACTAGGGTTGTGACAAAGAGCTAACTACTATTAGAATATTGGAGAATTAACATAGTTTTCCTTATATAAAAATGCTGATATGTTGAGGGTCTAGTAGATGGAATTTTAACAAACAACAAAATGTTTATTTTGTTAATTGACAGACATGATGTATAAACACAGATTTTACAAGGATTTCACGTTATAGAAAATTTTGAGGCTCTTAAAAAAAATTTCAAATGTTTTCCTCATACCTCCTTTTGTGCCATAAGCTTGCTCCCTACCTTAGATCTTCCTCGTGCTTCTAATCATAAACCTCTACTCCTTTCCCCTCACTACTCCATGTTGCTTTGTTCATCGTACCTCATATCATATTGCTTCTAATCATCTCCTTCCTCTAATGCACTTCGCCAATCATATTATTGATACATATTTGGTGCATAACTTTGCTTAGGTTGACTTAACATGCACTCTCCTCGATTTTACTAGGATGACTTGAGACTTTGGCTTAGCTAACATTTTAAAGGGTCTCCACCTAACTTTGACATCAATGGAAACATTACAACAACTTCATCAATTATGAATTGGCAAAACTTCTTAATTGCTTTGTATATCAAACACCAAAATTTCATGTAATGATTGCATATGGAGGTAGCATAAATTGTTTAGGTAAATGCCATAGTATTAAGCTGAATATCAAGGAGTATTTGTTGGATAGTCCCATGATTTCAATCCAAATGGGTGGTGTTGATGTTGTATTAGGGGTCTGATGGAATCATGGGGAATAATGGCCCTTAATTTTTAAGATCTTTTCATGATATTTTCCTTAAAAGGAAAGGAAATTGAGTTTAGAGATATCCAAGGGGAACATAGTAAAATGATAAGCTCTAATGGGATGAATTTTTTTCTAAAATAGAGACACCAAGGTGTACTTGCACAATTGTGTTCATTAGATGTTTAAACATCTATATCCCCTACTCCGATGGATTTCCAAAATGTTATCAATAATCAATCCAAGGTATTTGGAGGGATGCCTAATGGTCTTCCACCTACTTGAGAGCATGGCCATGCTTTTATTTTGCAACATGAAAGTGTACCGCCTAACATTAGGTGTTACAAGTATCCATATGCACATAAGAGTGAGATTGAGCATAAGGTTCAAGAAATGTTAGAGGTGAGCAACATTCAACCTAGCCAAAGTGATTTATTTTCACTAGTGGTAATGGCTATAAAAAAATGATGGGCATGTTGTATGTGTATAGATTATAGACAACTCAACAAAATGACAATCAAAGTTCAGTTTCCTATTCCTATCATTGATGAATTATTAGATGAATTGCATCGAGAAATTTCATTTACTAAGTTGGATCTCTATTATGGATATCATCAAATAAGAAGGGGGTAAGAAGACATTCTAAAAAAAAACCTTTAGAACTCATGAAGCACATTATGAATTTTTGGTTATGCCTTTTGGACTTACAAATGCACCTTCAACATTTCAAAGCTTGATGAATTCTATTTTCAAACCCACCCACAGAAAAATTGTTTAGTATTTTACAACAAATCTTGGGAAGAACATGTACAACATGTTGATAGGGTATTAACATTATTGTAAGAGTAACAACTATATGTAAAGCCTTCCAAGTGTGCATTTTGGGTTGAAGAAGTGGAATATTTGGGTAATATTGTAACCCATGAGGGTGTCAAAGTGGATCCTAACAAAATAAAATACATGAGGGAATGACCAATCCCCAAGACCTTGAATAAACTCATAGGATTCTTAGATTTGAGAAGACATTATTGCAAAATTTTCAAGAATTATGGTAAAATAAGAGCACTTCTAAAAAAGTTATTGTAGTAGGAAGCACTTTATTGGACTAAATAAGCAACTAAATATTTTGTAAAACTTAAAGAGGCTATGTGTACAACTCCCATCTTGGCAACACCTGACTTCACAAAATCCTTCATTGTGGAGAGTGATGCCTTAGGCTATGGCATTACTATGATTTTGATTCAAAAAGGAATGCCCTTTGCCTTTGAAAGTAGTGAGATTAAAGGAACGAACTTACTCAGACCCACCTATGAAAAAAGAAATATTGGCCATACTACATGCAATTAAGAAATAACTTCCATGCCTAATAGGAAGACAATCTAAAGTAAAAACATATCATGATAGTTTGAAGTACATCTTGGAACAAAGACTATCTTCAAAAGAGCAACAAAATGGGTTACAAAGATGTTGGGTCATGACTTTGAAATTATCTTCAAAAAGGGAAAATAATATTGTTGTAGATGCACTCTCAAGGAAAGAGGAAGACATAAAGGGTTTTCTATGTGCTATTTCCATTCTAGAATCTAATTAGGTGGATGAAGCAAAGGTAGAATGGGAGATAAGATGAAAATTTATGCAAGATCAATCAACAACTACAAGAGGACCTTGATGTAGCATACAAATTTATGTGGGAGAATGATTTGTTGTGGCATCAAGATTGCTTATACTTATGTAATTCTCAACTCAAATAGAAAGTCCTTTTGGAATTACATACTTCTCCTATAGGAGGACATTCAAGATTCTTGAAGACATACATAGGATCAAGAAAGACTTTTCCGCAAAGTTATTAAAGCAAATGTGCAAAATTTTGTGGTTAAATGTGTGGTATGCCAACAAACTAAGGGATAGATATTTAAGACCCTAGGGCTCCTTCAATCATTAGCTATACCAAGCCAACACTAGGAAGAAGTTTCATTGGCTTTTATTACAAATTTACCCAAATCAAAAGGAAATAGTGTCTTTATGGTAGTGGTAGATTAGATGACAAAGCATGGCTATTTTTCTCTCTTTCTCATCCTTTTAGAGCAAGTACATGACATAAGCATTCATGGAAACATTCCTAAAGCTACGTGGAATACCAAAGATTATTGTAAGTGATATAGATCCACTTTTCACGGGAAATTTTTGGACTAAGTATTTTATTGTTTGGGTATTCAATTGGCTCATAGCTCATCTTACCATTCTCATTTGATGGGAAAAATGAGATTGTGAATAAATTTTTAGAAGGATATCTACATTGCTTTGCTTATGATAAACAAACACGATGGATAAATTGGTTTCCCTTGGAAGAATGATGGTAAAACACATGATTCTATACTTCTTAAAAAATTTATGGCATTTTATGGATATCATCGTCCATCCATCACATCACAATGAAAGGGACTATAAAGGCTCAAGTAACAGAGGACCACATACGAAACCAATAAGATGTTATCAAAAAATTGAAGGAAAACTTGGTCATAGCAAAAAATAGGATGAAAAACAAGCAGATCAACATTGCAATGAAATGGAATTTGAAGTGGGTGATTAGGTATTTGTAAGACTACAACCATATAAACATATGTCCCTTAAGAAACAAAACTAAGTACCTAGGTATCATGGCCCTTATAAGGTGTTGCAAATGATTGGAAGTATGGCTCACAAATTGGAGTTACCTCTATCTGCACCTGTACATCTAGTCTTCCATTTTTCTTGCTTAAAGAAGGTAATCAATGACAAGATCCCAATCCAAACTATTTCACTAGAGATTAATGAAGAAGGGAAAACCATACTAGAACCAAATACAATTTTGGAAACAGGGATTAAGCATGGATATTTCTACAGTTAGTCATGTTATTGAGAATATTTTGGAATAAATTGTGTACTAATGTTTGAAATGTCCAATTTTTTTCGAGGACACTCCACCCATCATCAAGGACCAAAAAGGCATAATATATGAAGTGGGTTTGAGAGGAGAATGAGTGTATATGAAGTCTATGGAAAGGGGTGGACCATTAGGGTGCGAGAAAGATGTTAGGATAAAGGGGAAAACATAAGAAAGCCAAACAAGGGACCGAACTAAGCCTAAGGATAATAATAATATTAATAAGGTGACAAAATCTAGACCAAGTTTTATTATGAAGCTAATAATTTGAAAATTTAGAAATTGAAGTACGGTGACATGATTAACCCAAAATAAAGGAAATTGAATATAAAGGATTAATAATGATAATAACGAGTAAGTAGGAATTCACCAAACATAAAGGTGAAAAAGGAGATAAAAAGGGGAAAGAAGTGGGGTATCAAAGAATGAAAAAGGGGGAATAAAATGATTAAGGGTAGTATAGATAAATAAAGAGAAAATTAAATATAAAGTTGGAATTTAGATAAAGAAAAAAGGAGGGAAGGGATGGTTAGGAGGCAAAGACCAAGGAGAAACATAAAACAAATAAAGGGAAATAAAGTGGAAGAGAGTGATAGAAATAATGCGGGAAGAGATTAGGGAGGATTAGGTTGGTGAATGGGGGGTTTCCAAGATTGGCTAAGTTTATATCCATCTTCCTTATTAAACTTGTCTAGATGTTTTTTTTTTTTTTTATTTCAAGAGATTCATCGCTGATGCATAAAGGATAATGGGGTACAAAGACTAATATTTTGGTCTAGTTGAAACATATAAGATGATTGGATTTGAAAGAGTGTTAAACAATGACCGATTTGGAAATAATTATGTTCATCTCTGTGATATTTTCCTTGATATAGGCTTTGAATTACTGATTGGTTTGGCCAATGTATGATTTTCTGCAAGAGCAGGAGATTCGAGAAACTCTTAATCCCATCATAGGATTGAACTTATCCTTGGCAGACTTATGGGCCTCCAAATTAGACATAAATTAAGGTTCATATGACCGTCCTTCAGCACATTAAACCTCTCTTTTTGCATTAAATAAGGTATTTTTAACTTTAATATTTTCATTAGGAAGGTTTATGGATAACTGCATATTTGTGCTTAAAATTATTTATTTTTTGGAATATTGTGAGAATATTGGGAAAATTATGAAGATTTGGAGGTGGAGATAATCTAGGGACTTGCTCCCCACTACAGGAGAATCAATATTGAATAATAAATCAACAAGACATCATGAAATCATGCACAAATTCCCGAGTTCCAATGGTTGAGAAAATCTAGGAATGTTTTTATTGTCATTTAATGCAGATTCCTAGTGTTGGGAACCATATCCACTATTTGAGAGATTTTGGAGGGGAATGCTTCCTCCTTTCACGGGAAATGCTTCATAATCATTTTTTATAAGTACAAAGTCAAATTTTCCTCTAGGGGTTGATTTTTCTCAGTCTTCTTATGGAGAACACTTGTATTTTTGCAGCTCCACTTTCATTTCTTGCACGGATGTAATTGTATTGATGGAAATAATGAAGATTGGTACCATTTTCACGTTCTAAATCTTGGTCTCCTTCATAGGACTTTGAGTTTCCTTGGGCTTGGCCACCCCAAGAGCCTCAAAGCCCCTTTTGTATAATTTACTTTTCTTCTTTTCACTTCTTATTCATATGCATCTATTGTTCTTGTTTTTTTTCCTATTTCTGCATTTAGTATTGATGATTTCTTGTTATAGGATTGGGTTAAATGGTTGAAGTAAGTTCTTCTGCATGATTCACAAGCATGATTTCATCCTTGGAACAACTTTGGAAGGTCATAGTAATCATTGAGCTACTTGGATTAGTTTGCTTATTCACAAATCTAAATTTTTGGAAGTCCCTTGTGGCAAATAGTAGTAATTTTCTGCTATTTTTTAGAACATTCTAATGAGATTAAATTGAGTTGATTCCACTTGCATTAGATCATAAAAACATTCAGGTTAATAAAAAAATTTACCTCATTGCATTTGCACACAATTAGGTTAGGCATTTGGTAGATTAACTAGCTCACTAGTTCTCGAATTTCTAGATTTTAGACTAGTAATTTTCTCATTTTTTTTAGCATGTGTTAACAGGGGTATTTTTTAGTGATTCCACTTGGAATGGAGACCTAAGACATCCTATTCAATAAAAAAAATTTTCCCATCCAATTTGGATTTGATTTACTCGGTTATTTGGTGAATTATATCTTCCTTTAGCAAATCTTTAACTTCCTGTAGCAGCACTTGTAACTTCTTGTAGCACTCTTCCAACATGTATATACTTGCCCATATTTGCTCAAAAATCTTGGTTTGTGTCCCCTAGGGTTGAATCATAACCCCTAGGCTCTTAATCAATGGTTGAGGAGGAATAAATACCACCTAGGACTTGCCTTTTTACCCTTGCAAAACATCTAAACTATTTGGGTTAATGGACATATTTATGAATTGGATAATACAATAATGCTTTTCTTGATTGCCACATCCAATGAACTCTGTCAATGGATCTAAACTATTTGAAATGTAATGATTGATATTCAGTTCATGATCTTTACTTTATGTGATTATAATATGTTTTCTTTCCTGCAATACGTTAAGGTTTCAATTTCGAGCATTTCATTTTCTGCAATTAGTTTAGGATTTGAATGCATTACATTCACTCCATTACATCATGACAACGAAGGAAGGACATAATGTATGCTGCACATATAGTGTCGATACCTCTTAAGTTTTTATGAATCTTGGGTTGATAATTAAAGTTGGTAGCCTTGGGAGTTGCAACATTCTTGTTGCAATACTAAGGCTTGTCACTTTTTGGCGACGTTGCTAAGGAGGTGTTAAAGTATGCATTGTTTTCTTCCTCAGTTAATTCATTTCTTTTTACTTTCTAGAAAAACACGAAAATTGCATTAGGCATCTTGCATTGCATTAACATTCTAATTCAATTTTTTTTTATAAAAACAAAAAAGAATTCTCCAGCACCAAACCCCCCCCAATTGATCACATGGTGCAGTAAGAGCCATACCACCATCCACTTTTGCAGGTAGAAGAAGAAGAGGTGACAGAAAAATGTAGAAGAAATGGATGGAGATGATGACAATGAAGAAGGTTCTCTTGGATTTCCAATTCAAGATACTGATGTCAGTGTGCACATGAAGAACATGCACCCATCTTTCCTTCCCAACTTCCATGGTACGATATTAGAGGATCCAGAAACCTTTCTCTTTGAATTTGAAATTGTTTGTAGATCTTATGGTTACCTATTAAACACTCAAAAATTGAGATTGTTTCTGGCAAAATTGAAGGATAAAGCTTTTAAATGGTTCATGAGTTTAGAGACTAATTCAATAAGATCATAGAATGATATGCAAAAGATATTTCTAGAAAAATATAAATACCATGATCTTAAGGAAGAAATATTTAGAATGATTCAAACAAAAGATGAGAGCCTTGAGGATTTAATAGAGAGGTTCATGTATAATGTTAAGAGGGAAAAACTACATCATTTAGGATCTTACACACTAAAAACCCTCTTACTTAGAACAGTTAGGGATGAGTGGATTGATCTCATTGATCTCATGAGTAGAGATGATATATACCAATTATCGTTTGAAGAAATTTGTGAAACATGCAAACACATATCAAGAGGAATGACAAGAGTAAGTAAATCAGCATCGAGATCGGTAATTCAAGATGAATGATCCGAATTGGATCCATCAAAGACTGTCAAAGAACCATGACTGTATCAGGTCGGGACAAATCTCTAAAAATTCCAAAACAGCGATAAAAAACACCCTGAACTAGTGACAATGGCAGCGAGTGTGGAACGACGAGGACCTCGGTCAAAGCGTGCTGACCGAGGCCCATGGAGACTGTGCGAGAGGCAAATTTAGCCCCTGGGAGGCCCGGATTGGGAAACAGAGGATATTTTTGATGCGCAATTAGCCTAGCGCTAATCCTGCATCGCTGGGCAAATAGGGCCGAAATGGGGGAAGCCTGAGCACACGAATGCATGGCAAGTCGGAGAACCGCGGGCGGAAAAGGAAAAAGCGCTAAACTTACAAAGGCGGGACCTGTGCTCTGGAAACCGACAGTATTGATCAGGGCGCCCTTAAACAGTAAACAGTTTTGGAGAAAGCAGAGCGATCCCACTCAACGACCAATGCGTGGCGGCGAAGGTGAGAGAAAATCGCCGTTGATCGCATGCTATCGGTCGAGCAGGTCAACTGCGCAGGACGTGCGTATGACGTTGGATCTGGGGGACCCAGATCAGACGGCTGAGATTACGCCCGATGGAGGAAGCGGAATTGATGAAGGAATACACCGCGATTTGTAAGGATTTGGGATCCATTTGACTGCCACGGTGGAGGAAGAATGCATCCACGATGTAACTAAAGAAATGAACCGACAAGAAGGTTGGCGCTATTCAGAAGGGGACACGTGGCCACTCCCTGAACGTTCATGCTGATACCAAACAGGGAACTCCAAGCGCAGCTGCAGAAGGTGAATTGACAGAGGCGGAAGAAGAACCGAACAGGCATAAGGGACGACTGGCTAAAAGCCATGAACAAAGACAGTCGAATCAACAAAGTTAGACACAAAGAGAGTCGAGAGGCGAAGAAGTGGAACAGTGAACCCTGAGAGGAGGACTGAACACAAAGAACAACAAAGCAAAGCAGAAGAGACAGAGGGCCGAGCTGACCAGTAGCAGTATCGAGCACCAAAGCTTGAAGATTCAAGCCATCCCATAGAGGAATTTGTCCGGACTGAGCATCATATTTGGCTCTTTCCACTGTAGACTCGAAGGTCACAGAGTTGGTAGGAAGAAGAAGAGTCTGTGCACTCCAGTGGCTTGGGGAATCCAAAGACCACCCTGCTAAGCAAACCTGCTTCAGGAGAACTCACATGGAGTCCCTGCTTTGTAATTCTCTGCTTAAAGACACAATAAAACAAGGCCACCACTGAAAGCTGGACCGGAGACGTAGCCCTGGAGAACAGGCTGAACTCCATATTAAAATTCTCTTGTCTTTGTGTTTGCTTACTGTATTTCTCTGCTGTCTTTCCATTTAATGTCTGTGTATTAGTAATCTGATTGATCCGTTGCTTAAATAACACAGAACACACACCAAAACATGAGTTTGTAATACCTATGTTCTAATAAATATTCAACTGATGACATTCATAGGGTGACTATCAGATCAAGTGGTACCAGAGCTTTAGGTTGTAAGGTTAGACAAGCTTGTGTTGGTTTAGCTATTGAATGCTCACTAGATCAAAGCTCAAATTAGGAGAAGGAGAGTTGGTCAAAACTAATCCTGAAATTGGGAGAGTTCATCCTCGAAAGACAATTTCAGAGGAAGGTTCTATGGAACCAGACCCTCAATTCATAGAAAGTTTCCTAGCTATAAAGGATATGGTAGAAGAAATGTATAGGGACTTTAGAAAGCACAAGGATGGAGATTCATCAGGTTCTAAACAAGATAAAGAAGAATATGGGTCTCATTCCCATGACCACTCAAAAGGAAAAGGGAAAGAGGAAAACATTCTCACCCCTCCTAATAGCCTTGTGCATAATAAGAAAGCATCTTTGATTAAGCTAGATGTTAAATTTGATTTGCCTATATATGATGGAGAGCTAAATGCTGACAAGTTGGACAATTGAATTAGACAAATTGATGTGTATTGCAGGGTACAGAACATAGACTCAAACAAGAGTAAGATTCCGCTGGCAAGCCTACGCCTAGGAGGCATTGCCTTGGTTTGGTGGGAAGGCAGAACCCAAGCTGATATGAAAAGACATGGTAAGACCATCTCTGTCTGGAGTGAATTTGTTGCTGCAATAAAAAAGTAGTTCTATCCATTGGCCTACATACAACAAGCCATGATGAGTTGGCAAACTCTTCGGCAGTTGAAAGGGAAATGTGTGCAAGGGTATACTCAAGAATTTAGAAAGAGAGCGTTGATGTTGGGTATTTCTTTAGACTCACCAGAAACCCTTTTGAAGTACATTGGTGGTCTACACAGCTACATGAGGCATACCATCCTCATGTTTAATCCCACTAGTATAGATGAGGTATCTGTACAAGCTACTCATCTAGAAGATAGAGGAAAGAATGGAAATCCAGAAGTTGGGGGACCATCCCAACCCACTGTAAGCAAGAGCAAGGATAAAAGAAAGCAGATGTGGAAAGCAAGGAAGGCTAATATTGCACAAAAAGGCAAAGCTTCATGCACTCACTGAAAAAAGGAGGGGCATGATGATGAGCACTGTTGGATTCTGCATCCAGAGCTGAGACCTAAGAAGTCCGAGGGCGAGAAGAAGAAGAATGCTGCAACTATTCAAAAAGATTTGGGGTCAGACTCGGGAGATGAAACAATCATTGCAGCCACAGGTATAAAAGGTAAGAATTCTGAAGCATCTACTAGTAATTCTGCTCAATCTGTTATTTATGAAGAACATGAGAGAAAAAGGCATGAGCTTTTCCATATTCGAGTCATTTCCAAAAATCAAAAGATTGATACTTTGTTTGATAGTAACTCACAAGTAAATTTAATTTTTGAAGCGATTGTAAAGAAATTGGGATTAACAACTACACCCCATAAGAAACCATACCCATTAGGATGGTTGAACGATAAAGCACAACTACAAGTGACTAGACAGTGCAAACTCAAGTTTTCTTTTAGGTCAGCATTTGTAGATGAGGTTGAGTTAGATGTAATTCCTTTGGATATATGTGGAATTGTTTTAGGAAGTCCTTACTTGTATGATAGAAAAGCTATTTTCTATAGAGCTGAGAACAAGTATCTACTTGTCAAAGATGGAATCGAATACTCTGTAAGAGCTCACAAGCTCAAGAATAATTACACTCTCATAAACTCAGGACAGACGAAAAGAATGATAAATTCATGCAAACAATTCTTACTAATGGTTGTAGAGAAAAAGACACCTGATAAGACCAAAATATTTGAAGGTTGTAATGTTGATCAGCAAACTAATATAGAAAAGATTGTTTCAGAGTATGATGTCTTATTTCAAGAACCTAAAGGTCTGCCACCCAAAAAGGGAATAGTACATGATATTATTTTGCAGCAAGATGTTCCTTTGCCTAATATTGGAATGTACAGGTTATCTACTTTAGAGAATGCTGAAATCAAAAAGCAAGTGCAGGAGTTGCTTGAGAAAGGATTCATCAGGCCTAGCACATCACCATGTGGGTTACCAATCGTTTTGGTGAGAAAGAAAGATGGCTCGTGGAGAATGTGCATTGATTACCGAGCACTGAATAAGATAACAGTCAAAAACCGTTATCCCCTTCCTTGCATAGATGATCTTTTAGATCAATTGAAGGAAGTTGTTTATTTCACCAAGCTGGATTTGCACAGTGGATACCATTAGGTCAGAGTTGCAGAGCAAGATGCATGGAAGACT
>APFE031332459.1:71010-87834 GCA_000404065.3 Pinus taeda
ATAAAAAGGGCATACATAACAAAGTTGCAGATATGTTATCTAGACCCATTATAAATGCATCTACCATACTTAAGCATAATTCTGTGCTGCATGAAAGCTACATAGAACAGTGTGCTCAGGACATGGACTTTAAAGATGTATATGCAACTTTGAGTCAAGACAAAAGAGTAGAAGAATTGGACTATCATGTGAAGGACCGACTCTTATATCATTATGGGAAACTCTGCATCCCACAAACTAAGAGAGTAAAGATAATTAGGGAAGCACACACTTTTCTGATATCAGGTCATTTTGGAGTAAGTAAAATAGTTGCACAGTTGCAAAGGTTTTGCTATTGGCCGAGAATGAATGAGACAGTTTCTAGATATGTAAAGGGGTGTGCCATGTGTGCTAAAAGCAAGCCCAGTAACAAGAAATTAGGCTTGTACACTCCCTTGCCAGTTCCTTCTCACCCTTGGGAAAGCATTTCCATGGATTTTGTTGGGCGACTGCCCAAATCTAGGAAAGGTCATGATTACCTATATGTTGTTGTGGATAGGTTCAGCAAAATATGTGTTTTAGTACCCTGTAGTAAACAGATTACAGCTGAACAAACTGCAAAATTGTTCTTTGAACATGTGTGGGTTCATTTTGGATTACCCACTTCTATTATATCTAATCGAGACACCCGATTTGTGGGGAAGTTTTGGTCAATTCTGTGGGAACTAATGTACACCAAATTAAAGAAAAGCACAGTTTTTTATCCACAAACAGATGGCCAGACAAAAGTAGTTAACAGGACAGTGATTCAGTTACTGAGAAGATATTGCAGCAAACATCCTAAGCTTTGGGATGAGCACTTGTGTTATGTGCAGCATGCTTACAATAGAGTCAAACACTCTTCTACACAGAGATCTCCTTTTGAGACCTACTTTGGTTTCATACCAAGGTCTCCCTTGGATTTTGTCTTTGGTAAAGATACCATGGTTGATGGACACAGTGATGTGGACAAGGCAACTAGGTTCATTGAACAGATCCAGGAGATCCATCAGGCATTACAGGAACAGCTGGAAAAGAGCCAGGCCAAGTACAAGGCTAGGCATGATAAGCATCGGATGAAGCATAGTTTCCAAGTTGGAGACCAAGTCTGGCTATATATCAGCAAGGACAGAATGCAAGGTGAAGGTAAAAAGCTAAAACCTATCAGGTATGGACCCTTCAAGATACTTGAGAGGATTGGTGAGAATGTTTTTCACCTTGATCTACCAGGAGCTTGCCCGAAGGGCAAGTGATTGAGCCTTCGGCTCAGTGAGTGAGCCTTCGGCCCACCTTGATGGGATTGAGCTTTCTGGGTCTCCTTTCATTGATATCCATCCTCAACAGACAAACAAGCTCAGGCAGGGTATCCTTGAACTCCCAACCCTCCTTGATACTTTTTAAAAAAGTTTATAAAGTCAGACACCAACATAAAGCTAGTCAACCATACATAAAGCTAGTCAACCAACTTTAATATTGAGGTTGTTCAAAACAGCGTAGGGTACAATTTTCCAACTTCAACACTCGGATTTGGCTAAGGCACAAAGCCCTGTTTGGCTAACCCGAGCACCTAGCCCACTGTATTCACGATGAGCTAGGGGAGAGTCCCTCATTAATGATAGCCCCACATCGACTCGGTGCATTAGTGATTCCAGGACAAGGCATAGGGGTGTTGAGGCCCTTTTTAAAGGTGTGATGTACTATTCTTTGCACCCAATGGCTTACAGCTCAGTGTTGCTTCAAGCTCAATATTGCCTGCACGGAGTGAGCCACATACGAGTATGGTCAATTTCATTCCTGAGATGGCAACAAACCCAGGAACACCATGCCTTGTAGGAATCCATCCTCATTCATAGATATCCATCCTCAACAGACAAACAAGCTCAGGCACTGTTATCCCAGCCCATATCTCTGTTGGCCCTAAGCTTAACTAATGTGGTTAGGGAGCAAGGTTGCCTTAGTGGAGGAAAAAAGGTTACCACCCGTTTGGTGACGAACGAGTGGGCCAACAGGGGCTACCAGGCGCTGTCTCCCAGCCCATATATTGGGTGTGACTTCCATATATAAGCCTATATATTGGGTGTGACTTCAATATATGGGGTGTCCATCACAGGTTAGGCGCTAGGATACCATCATTCGAAGTGCGAGAGACACCCTGACCTGTACAGTTTAACGCATGATGTTAGAATGCCAAGAATGTTTTGTCAGCTTGACCCTTCCAAACGGAGGTTGCCACTTACTAGAGCAGATGAGAATGTATTGTGGTCCCAAAGGGAGCCTGACATGACACCCAACCACACGGTTGTCCAAATGAGTTAAACTGTACAAAACACTAAGAAAAACAAGTAGGGCTGACGTTAGAGAGCCAAGGCTATTTCTGCTGGCCTCAATACGGTGGTACCACCCGGCGACTGTAAAACCGAGTGGGCCTGAGGGGGCAGACATGACTCTCAACCTCACTGCTGAGGCTGTCCATCATTAGGCGTAGGATAGATTAACGGATACCAACAGATTCACGGATGTTTTTCGCCTTGATCTGCCAGCTTACATGCACATCTACTCAGTCGTGAACACAGATTGTTTGAGGTTGTTTGAACCTTCAATGATTGAGGACCCTAAAGAGCAGAGTCAATTACCTTCTGTTGATGACCTGCTACCTGAATACCTGAATGAGTTGCAGGAAGATACAGTGCTGGACAGGAAGGTAAGGACGACACGTAATGGACAGGTGGAATACCTCAAAATTGGGCTTAAAGGTTCGAAATCGAGCAGTGCGAAGTGGATTGAGATTGGACAAGTGAGGCAGCAGTTTCCTCACTTAGTCGATGCTTGAAGAAAACCAACTTTTGGTGGTCCAAAAGCTTTTCAGTTGGGAGGTTGTGATCCGAATTGGATCCATAAACGACTATCATAGAACCGTGACTAAAACAGGTCGAACAAATCCTTGAAGAATCCAAACAGCAGTCGAAAACACCCTGAACCAGTGGCCATGGCAGCCGGCGTGGAACGACGAGGACCTCGATCAAAGCACATTGACCGAGGCCCATGGAGACTGCGCAGGAGGTCAAAATAGCCCCTGGGAGCCCCGAATCGGGAAAAGGAGCTGGTTTTCGATGGGAAAACAGGGCCGAAATGGTAAGGCCTAAGCGCTTGGTCACGTTGGGAGCCAGGAGACCGCGGGCGGAAAAAGGCAAAAAGTGCCAACGTACAACGATGGGACCCACGGCCTGGAAACCGGTGGTTTGATCGGGACACCCTTGAACGGTAAGCGATTTCGAAGAAAACGGAGCGATCACAATCAGCGATCGACGCGTGGCAGTGGAGGAGAGAGAAAAACCGCGGCGATCGCGTGTTATCAGTCGAGCAAGTCAACCGCGCTTGACGTGCGAATGACGTTGGATCTGGAGGAGCCCAAATCGAACGGCTGAGATTGCGCCCGATAGACAGAGCAGAATTGACAGGGGATTAAGCCGCGATTTAAGAGGATTTGGAATCCGTTGATCGCCACGGTGGAGAAAGCAACGAATCGACAAGCGGGATGGCACAGTTCCGATGGAGACACGTGGCTACTTCCTGAGCATTATGCTGACGCCGAACAGGGAATTCCAAGCACACAGGCGACAGGTGAATCGACACAGGAAGGAGAGGAAACAAACAGACGCAGAGTTCGAATGGCTAAAGCCATGAGCAGAGACAATGAACGGGAGATCAAAAGAGAGATTCAGACCGAAGAGTCCAAGCGACCAGGAGAGACAGTGAACAGTGAACCCTGAGAGGAGGACTGAGCACAGAGAACAATGAAGCCCAGCAAAGGAGACAGAGGGTCGAGCTGACCACAGGTAGCATCGAGCACCCGAGAGCTTGAAGATTCAAGCCTTCCCATAGAGGGATCTGTCTGGATTGAGCATCACAGTTGGCTCTTTCCACTGTAGACCAAAAGTCACAGAGCTGGTAGGAAGAAAAGTCTGTGAACTCTGAGTGGCTTGGGGAATCCAAGAACCACCCTGCCAATCAAAATCTGTTGTCAGGAGAACTCATATTGAGTCCCTGCATTGTAAATTCGTTGTTGTAAGACACAATAAAACAAGGCCACCACTGAAGCTGGACCAGAGACGTAGCCCTGGAGAATAGGGTGAACTCCTTACTAAAACATGTTTGTGTCTTTGTGTTGCTTACTGTATTTCTCTGCTGTCTTTCCATGTAAAATGTCTATGTATTGGCAATCTGATCGATCCGTTGCTTCAATTACACAGAACACACACCAGCACATGAGTCTGTAATACTTTTGTTTAATAAATCTTCAACTGAGGTCACTCATAGGGTGATTATCAGATCAGACCATAGACTCTGTTGCCCTAAAACTCTCGAGACTGTGAATCCATAAGGATGAGTACCTAAGCCGACTCTACTCTCACACAAACAGTGAAACTCTTGTGTTGTCATGGTCTGCTCAATCACATAGCAATTCCATCCTGTCACAGAGTACTCAGTCAACCAGTCACACAGCAATCTCAACTTACCATCTCTCTTTCCCCTTAAGCAGCAAGCCTACACCACCAAAGGAAACGAATCCCCTGATCTGTAATGTAGTCCCTCAGGCTACTCCATTTCTCTCTAAGGCTCTAGTGCTATTGGTCAAGAAATCTCAATGCTAGAAGCTCCAGAAATTCTCAACCATGGGCAGTTTCCTCAACAATGTCAATGCATCCATGATTCCATACCCTCAAACATCTTCACATGCTGGACAATAGCCAGTGTTAACACAGTCAACTAGCAATGGCTCTACTACAAGTATTTTCTCACCCACCCCAAGAAGCAAGAACAAGAATGAATAAGGAACACCACCTCTGCCCCAACCATCCAAAAAAAATACGGTTAATTTATGAATGCTCATAATGTGCCATGTGGCTTCCTCCAAGAAGCTCATGTAACTTCTTTTCTCAACTAATTCAAATATGAGATTAACAAAATATGATAAAACTTTGGTCCGGCCTCTCTAGCTACCCCCCTCTCTCACGAAATCATAGCCCCCTATAACTCTTGTCCTTGTCCATTTACAGAAATGTATTTTTGTCATTAGCATTCCAAAACTATTACATTGCTAGGCTCTACAGCGTTCTGTTGTAGCATTTTTTTGTTTTGATAAGATAGAATATTTGAAAAAATGTTAAGTTAGGATATGGGCATAACAATATTGAATAAAATGTTTTTAAAAAACAATATCTTGATGATGATGTCCATAACAAAGAAAATGTTAGGTTAGATGTCCTAAAAAATCAAGACAAGAAGAAAATGTTAGGTTAGAAAGAAAAGAAAACAAATAAGCTCTAAAAGTGAGCAAGTCTAAATGCCACTACTATTGTTTCTGTAAAATAATAGTTGTGTGCAGCTTGTCATAAATGTCACAACCCATGACAGTCAAATAATTTAATCTTGACCGCTTCATGTTTTAAATTTGATGTTATATTTAGAGAATAAAGATCTGGCCAAACTATTTAATCTTGGCAGATAGGTAGAGAATAATAAAGTGCTCATCAGTTTAATCTGAGCCCTTGGATGTTATAAGGTTAGAATTAAATAGTTTGCTTTTGTAAAATAAAAAGAAAGGAAAAGGGTTTGCTAGCTTAAATGCACCCATTAAGTGAAAAAAAAATGATAGGATAAGCAAAGGGTAAGTAGAAGAAAAGTTGCAGAAGTATGATAATTTATTGGACAAAATGTACATTTATCATATTTTACCATATGCTTATATGTCCATGATGCAATTACAAAAAGCAAATGAAGATCTACAAGATAAAATTAATTAACTTCCCTCATCCTCATTCATCCCTATATTTACTAATTTCCCCTTCCCACCTTCATACAGTTCATATTCATTCATTTTCCATAAAAACCCCTTTTCCTAAGGTCAAAATCCTTTTTGCCTGGGAAAAGTGAAAACCCCATGTTAAATCCCCTTTTACCCAAAAAACCCACAAAAAGATGTTTAGCCTAAGTATTGATGTATATATAAAAAGCAAATAACTCATGAAAAGCATTATACTTAGTGTATTTCCCCTTTCTGCTCATATTTCATATTAACGCAAACTTAACGTATTAAACCCCTAAAAGTCCTTTTCCGTATATATTAACTCCCTTTATTAAAATATCACGAAACCATTAGTTTTATTATAAAACTATGCATTTCATAACATATCGCAATATTGGTGGATCGCAAACTTTCAACGTGCATGCACTCTCCACCGATTGTGATATGCGTTGCGCGATGGACCCGAACCCGACGCAATATATATCATAATTCATTGTCATATCACATCCGCCTCCATTGCAAGTCCTGGCTAAAAGCATTATCCTCCGCCATTGCGATCTCCGATATGCAATGGTAACCCAGACCCAATCACATATTATCCATGATTTATTTCTGCATCGCGTCCGGCCCCTATCACATTCCTTTGCGATGGACCTTCCTTCGCTAAACGCCAATTGTGATATGCGATGAACCCGAACCCGACATCATCTATCTGCCCAAATTCATATTTTTTCAAGTCCGCCATACCTTGTTTTACAAAGGATTTCTTTGTTAAACTATTTCTACAATTTAAACAAAAAAGCAACCTAAACCTCCATTTAATCGCTAATCTTAGTTTTAACCCATAATAAATCATGTACCACCATAATTAATCGTTGGGCCCCTCCGCACTGCTCTTTCGCTCCACCACTGTCCGATCACATGCATTCAAATCCAACGACCCTCAGCAATTTCAAATTGACTCTTTGTACGGGCACTATCCACTCAAAAAGCGGTATTCCAATGACCTCCCCTTGCTACGTGCTAGGCTCGGATTATATTGGGTGACCCCTCCCAAAATCGCCCGCGCCTCATAAGCGGTGCGATGAAAACCAAAACCACCTCCCGCATAACGACAAAATGACCACTGTTCACTTTGCACCATATTGCAAAAAGTAGATTGTTTTTTCTGTTTAAACACAAAAATCACCATTTTGTTGTGTTTTTCCTATTTTCACAATGAAACCTCCATAAGCTTCTGCAACCAATAAAACCATTGTTTTACCTTCGGATATGCTCTGGACTCCTTCCAATATCCTTTCGAGCTCTATAAAGCCATTGAAGACCTTCTCTGTCACCTATGTTTTTCTTAACAATTTCTGTGTTTGGCAGGTAAAAACAATTGTTCCAGGGTTACAAAGAAAAAAGACCGCATATAGTTAGAAGACAAATATGAAGATCATATCAAATTACTTTACCATGTGACATAAAATCTAAAAGGGTTTACTGTTGAAAAATACAATAAAAACCTGAAATGCACAGTGAAGATAAAAAGGAACACAGTAAAGGTTACTCAGCAAGGTCAAAGGATATTCACAGAGTTTAAAGAGTATCAGATGAAAGATCAAATGAAGGAATTAACCAGTGTAAAGGATACAAATAATCAAGCAGCTTAAAGGGCAAAATATAAAACAACAAAGCCAGCACAACCTGAATAAAAGGGACAGCAAGAAGCAGTTCCATAGCTGCCCCTATCTTCTTACATGAAGATCTATCCTTTCCTAGAATAAATCTTAATCAGTTTTAGGATATTTTCTTAGTTTCATTATTGTATAAATAATTCTCTTCTCAAGTTGTTATGGGTTCAAGGTTCAAGGTTCTTGTTCATTGCTTGTTAAGTCGTGACTGTTCATTCTACTTTGAACCTGGTTGCACCTTTGAAGGAAGCTTTTCTAGACACTTGATGTACTCAATTTTTCTGGAACCTTAATACAAAGCAGAGGATTTTGAATTTGGTTTTACATAGTTTGTGTTATCCTATAAGTTTTTCCAGTTATCAATCATTATGTTTTTCTTCATATGCTTATGACTTATAGAGATATCTAGGTAGGAATAATTGTGTCTCAATTTATTCCTATAAGCTCTTGAAGTGATCATCTATTAAGAGAATGGATTAATGAACTATCTGTTTAGCTAATCCTCTCTCTAATCAATAAATCATCAACATCTTTTGTAAGCTTAAGTACACTGCCTTGAATCTTTGGAACGTAGTTTAGAAGGTTTTCATACTTATGATTGTTCTGTTTTACAGTTTGGAAACTGTGATAATCATATTATTTTATGTCTTCTTCTCACCACTATTTGATCTATATCACTGTGTAAAGCTTTATAGCAACCCTTTGCTGAGATATTAACATTATCCAAAGGATTAAGTATTTCAATTCTACATCTGTCTTCATTCATTGGTCTTCCAAAACTAAAACCAAAAACCCCAAAACAATTATTTTAGATGCTCTGGCATTGGTAGGTGACCTACTACTATCTCAGAGGTACAACATCAGACTAGCACCGCTACCAGGGATTCGAATTTCTTTTAAGTTTCCCTTGGGACAACGATATTCATTCATTCTTTTCCTTTAATGGTGATTAAAAGGTTTCGAAAGGTTAAAATCATTCACCTAGGCGACTCCACACTCCCAAGCTAGCACCTTTTAAACATACCAGGTCTCGTTCAGAAGCTAACATAATTAGTCCTCTGTCAGATCCTGAAAGGCTTCTGAGAAAAGCCAATTCTAAAAGGGGACACCAACCATCTTCTTCTTCCTCTTCAGTCCTACAGTCTGAAGAATTAGAATCATTTGACCCCTATAGTAATATCCCATCTGATCCTGATTACTCCCATTTATCACCTAGGTTACTGAACTTCTAGATAAAGGAGTTGATTTTAAATCAGCCTACCTTATTCATTCATTAGAATCTCATCCAATACCCACATTACCACCAGAATCACCTAAAACTAAATCTGATTTGGGTGTTGATCTACCAAAATATAAACCCACAGATTTCATATCCCCTACCACCTATCCATTTCCCTCCATTTTTGACCGACCTGAAGCTTCTTCTTCTAAACAATCTGAGGAGACCACCTCTAAATATACCAATCCTCTCTTTGAAACAAAAGAAGGTATTCCTTTACAGGTCCCAAAGTTAGTTATTAAGACTCCTTTGAAGTCTTTCAGGAGATCTCCTCCTCCTTTACCTCCAACTAATTCATCAACCCTTGAATCACCATCTTCTTCATCTACTTCTTCTTCATCCTCTACATCCACACAAACACCTCATACTCCACCTGGACAACCTCATACACCTCAAGCACCTCCTGTTGTCATGGCTTTCCAACCTATTGTACAGGCTAGATATGCTGCGGCGTTTCCTTAGTCTTACCTAATAACCTTGATGCATTCCCAGCTAGGTACTTAAAATACCTTCCCAAGTACAATGGAGAAATTGGTCCCTCAGCTGAAGACCATCTTCAAGCTTTCCTAGACTTTGTAGACAACATGAATATTGAACAAGAAAACGTTTATATGAGACTTTTTGTACAGTCACTTGAAGGACGTGAGGATTTGGTTTAGGCAGTGACCAGCAGCTTCCATTAGAAATTGAGAAGAGCTTACAACCATATTTAAAAATCAATGGGGTGTGAAAAAGGATCCTCTTTACTTCCTCATAGAATTTGAAGAGCTTAAAAGGAACTTCGGTGAACCAGTATCAGATTTTATCAAAAGATTCAATAAACTCTATCACAAAATGCCTATTGATTGTAAGCCGCCTGTAGCAGCAGCTAAGTCTAGATTTTCTAAGGCTTTTGATGATGACTTTGTTGTTATGCTACGAGAGAGAACTTCAAGAACTCTTGAAGATATGCAAACAAACACTATAGAAGTAGAAGCAAATAGGGTAGCCTCCACTTCTTTACAACTTAAGGAAGAAAAGGCCCAAAGAAAACTCAAATCTATTCAAGAAGCCTCTAGTTCCTCTAAGACTAAATCAGAAGACTCAAAAATAGATGAAATAACATCTCTTCTTAGAAACCTATCAAATAGAATTTCAAAGATTGAGACCCAATCTAGGACAATGCAACAAACAGTTGCTAGACCCCAAAACCAAAATCAAGGTTAGTATAAAAGAAATCCACCACTACAAATTCTTCAGAGACCTAGCAATGATCAACAAGCTCCTACTCCTCTATTGATAGATGACCAACAAGCTGATGATAATACTATGACAATTACTGAAAATATTAATAGTATGGATTCTTCTTCCGATCAAACAACGATCATTCCTCTCTCACAACAAAATCAGGTTCAAGAAGATCAGGAAGCTTCACAGGTCTCTAAATAGCATGCTTTCTCTGAAATTTTAATTGCAGAGTTAAACAAGAGGTATGATCTTAGGCCTAGGCCTGGTCCTGGGAGACCTCCAAAGGAAACTCCAATAATTGAACCACGTACCAAAATTGTTGAAGCTCAAACAACTCTTATTCAGCCCTTAGATCAGTCAATTGATACTACCCAAACTGGTAAAAACATTTTGACTACATTTAATGTTGAAAAAGAATTAGAGAGGGTTAAGATCCCAATTCCACTGTCATAACTTTCTAAAAACCCTAGTTACAAAAGTCAAGTCACAAATGGATACAAAATACCTCGGTTGATGCTGAAGGTGATGTCATAAGTCTGCAAGATGAAAAACCAGTAGTAGTTTTTGGCCCTAGTTCAGACATGATAGATGAGATAGTGCCTCCTTTCTATGTAACTCTTAAAACAAATGATTCCATGTTGTACAATTGTATGCTTGATTCAGGAACATCACACAACCTTATGCCAAAATCTATCATGGACCATTTGAAACTTGACATAACTAAATCCTACCATGACCTGTACACCTTTGATTCTAAAAGGGTGCCCTGTTTGAGACTGATCAAGGATCTAGTGGTTATCCTTGCCCAAATTCCAGTGAAAAGTGTAGTACTTGATATTGTTGTCACTGATATCCCTCCCAAGTTTGGAATGCTCCTTTCTAGGTCATGTTGTGCCAAATTAGGGGAAACTCTACAGATGGATATGTCATATGCTACTATTCCTATTTATGAAGGAGAGCAATTAAGATTATATAGAGAGGTAAGATTTGTACATACTATTTGTAAGACTGACCAGCCAAGGAACCATCCAATTTATGCAATAGATCAAGACTTTGGTTGTTTTCAACTCACTTCAAACCAACATAAAACTCCAGTCAAAATTGAAGAGGTAGTTGAAAGTCCTGAACCAAACCAAACTGATATTTGGAAACTATTCTTTGATGGCTCTTGCACAAAAGATGGGGCAGGAGCTGAAGTAGTTTTAATTTCACCAGTAAAAAGAAAATATAACCCAATCATGTAAATTAGACTTTGAAGTTACAAATAATGTGGCTGAATATGAAGCTTTCCTTTTAGGATTTCAATTAGCCAAAAGCTTAAAAGTTCAAAACTTAAGTGTTTTTACTGATTCAGAACTCATTGTTAAGCAAGTAAGAAATGTTTGCCAGACCAAGCACCCTAGACTTAGGTCCTACCGAAATGAAGTATGGGATTTAGTTGAAAACTTCTTTGATGCTTTTAATTTGACTCATATTCCCAAAGATCAGAATATTCATGCAGATACCTTAGTTGTCTCTGCTAGCTCTTTTAAAATTCCTGATCATACTGATGTACTCTATCAGATACAAGTCAAATATAGGCCATCTATCCCAGATAATCTGAAACATTGGCAAATTTTCAAAGATGATGAACATTTGAAATAATTTCTGCAGGTAATAGATGATTTTTCATTTCTACAAATTGATGAAGATAGAATTGAAATAAATGAAAATGCAGATGGAAATGATACTTCAGATTTTAAAACTCAAATTGCTAATCATGACATTATTCAATTATCTAATAATTTTATTCCAAAAGGACTCATTCCTTTAGAAAAATTGTTTGATCAAAATGATGTCCTCCGAAACCCTCAGTCCATTTCTTCAGAAGATGACATAGAAGAGATTAACATTGGAACTGATGAAGATATCAAAAACATCAAAATAGGTGCATCTCTAGACCCTGAGATCAAAGCTCAATATCTTAAGTTACTGCAAAATCATAAGGATGTTTTTGCTTGGACTTATGCTGATCTAAAGACCTATGATACTTCATTAATACAGCATAAGATTCCTTTGAAGCCAGAAGCAAAACCTTATCAATAGAAACTTAGAAGGATAAATCCAGCGCTTCTACCAACTGTAGAAAGGGAGATTAAGAAAATGCTAGATGCTCAAATCATCCTCCCTCTTAG
This sequence comes from Pinus taeda, assembly GCA_000404065.3. Lineage (NCBI taxonomy): Eukaryota > Viridiplantae > Streptophyta > Pinopsida > Pinales > Pinaceae > Pinus > Pinus taeda. The sequence continues at coordinate 83,191 of APFE031332459.1, forward strand.
ATATTCTAATTGGGTTGCAAACTTAGTTCCTGTTAGAAAGAAAAATGGAGAAATAAGACTCTGTGTGGATTTTGGAAATTTGAACAAGGCATCATTAAAAGATAATTATCCTTTGCCCAAAATGGAACAGTTACTTCAAATGATTTCAAGAGCACAAAGACTTTCTATGCTTGATGGTTTTTCAGGTTACAATCAGGTGAATGTTGATACAGCAGACAGGGAGAAGACAGCCTTTACTACATCCTGGGGTACATTCATCTACGCTAGGATGCCATTTGGCTTAACCAATGCTGGAGCAACATTTCAGGGAGCTATGGACATAGCTTTTATGGGTCAGGTGTTTGACAAGTGTAGAAAATTTGGAATATCATTGAACCCTAAGAAGTCCTTGTTTGTTGTCAAAGAAGGAAAACTATTGGCCCATATAATTTCAAAGGAGGGAGTGGTAATTGACCCCAAACGAGTGTCTGCCATTGAAACATTGACCTTACCTAGAAACAAGAAGGAGATTCGAACTTTTCTAGGCAAGATTAATTTTCTAAGAAGGTTTATTCCAAATTATGCAGAGATTGTAAAAGATATAACTGACATGCTCCGAAAGGACCATGAAGTCAAATGGATTGCCTCTTCTAGGCATGCATTTGAACAAATAAAAAGGGCTATCTCTGAAGCTCCCACCTTAGCCAGCTCTGATTATACTAAGCCATTTAGTATTTTCTCTTTTGCCTCTGAAACAATCCTTGTTGTCGTTCTATTACAGAAAGATGAAGATTCCCATGACCAACCCATAGCCTTTTTCAGCAAGGTTATGACAGATGTTGAGCTTAAGTATGATATCATTGAGAAGCAAGCCTACGCCCTCATTCAAGCCCAGAAATCATTCAGGATGTATGTCTTACATTCACCTATTACTGCTTATGTTCCTAATAGTGTTGTGAAAATTGTCCTAACCCAACCAGACACTGATGGGAAAAGAGGTAGATGGATCACTCAAATTCGGGAGTTTGATCTAACTATCAAGACTACCAAGTTAGTAAAAAGTCAAGGATTTCAAGCTTCTAGCTGAATCGAACTGCAAAGTACTTGGAATCAATTCTATTTTAGAAATACAAGGGAAGAATCCACAAGAACCTTCTGTTCTTGCACAAGGGAAGAATACACAAGAACCTTTTTTCATTGCAGAAGGGGAGAATCCACAAGAACCTCTACCTTCAGAGCAGATCAGTCCTACACACATTGATGAAAAAATTCTTGTTGTCAAACTGGTATGAAGACATTGTAAATTTCTTGATCCATTTTGAGTGTCCAGCATCATTCTCCAAAATCCAGTGTAAAACCCTTAAGTTAAAATCAGTCAAGTACTGCATTATAAATGCAAATTTATACTGGAAAGATCCACTGAATATTTTGTTATTGTGTTTAACAGAATCATAAACTGAAGGGATCATTGATCAGTTTCATACAGGACTTTGTGGGGGCCATTATGCTTGGAGAGCAACAACATACAAGATTTTAAGGGGAGGATTTTATTGGCCCACATTGTTCTTACAAGTAGGGGAAAAGGTCAGAGGTTGTGTTCCTTATCAAATGTTTGCTAGTAAACAAAAATTAGCAGCTCTTCCACTCATTCCATCAATAGCTTCAGCACCTTTTTCTCAATAGGGATTAGATTTTGTTGGAGAAATTCACCCCACTTCAAGTAATCAGCATAGATGGATCCTCACTGCAACAAACTACTTTACTAAATGGGTGGAAGCAATTCCAGTAAGGAATGCTACTGACGCAGTAGTAATTAAGTTTATTGAAGAGAATATCTTATTTAGATTTGGTTGCCCAACTCAAATTGTCACTGATAATGCAACAACTTTTTCTAGTGTTAAAATGATTGACTTTTGCTAGAAATATTAGATTTTGTTACATCATTCAACTCCATACTACCCACAAGGTAATGGCCTTGCAGAGTCATCCAACAAAAGCCTGGTAAAGGTAATCAAAAAGACTCTAGCTGATCATAAGAAGAGTTGGGATTCACATTTGATTTATGCAATATGGGCAAACAGAATTACCCCAAAGAGATCAACTGGAAAATCTCCATTTCAATTAGTCTATGGGAAAGATGCAATCTTCCCTACCAATTTGACCTTCCCAGTTTTAAAATTCCTACAGGATTCAAAAGATGAACCTGATGATCTTTCAAGAAGAATAAATCAGATTATTGAACTTAATGAAAACAGACATGAAGTTCAACACAAATTGAAGAAATATCAGAATGAAATGAAGCCCCTGTTTGACAGAAGAGCCAGGGAAAGGGACTTTAACAAAGGTGATCTAGTTCTAAGATAGGATGCCAGGAGAGAAGAGAAAGGGAAGCATGGCGAATTTGACAATCTATGGCTTGGACCTTTAGCAATTGCTGAAGTGAAGGGTAACCACACTTTTGTGCTGCAGAATCTTGAGGGACTATATTCCACTTATCCTGTAAATGGAAGGTTTCTCAAACATTACATTCAGTACTAAGAAGTTGAAATAGTTTTCATTGTAAATACTCCGGTTTTCTTTTACTTTTCAAGATGTCAGTGTGATTTTTCTTACAGCAAGGACTCCATAGCCCGAGGAGAAGGCACATGGATTTGCAGGTTCTCTGCATTCTACAGGAGAAAGCAGTCCCCAAATGGAGCCAATGTTGTAGCATTTTTTGGTTTTGATAAGATAGAATATTTGAAAAAATGTTAAGTTAGGATATGGACATAACAATATTGAATAAAATGTTTTTAAAAACAAAAATCTTGATGATGATGTCCATATCAAAGAAAATGTTAGGTTAGATGTCCTAAAAAACCAAGACAAAAAGAAAATGTTAGGTTAGAAAGAAAAGAACAGAAATAAACTCTGAAAGTGAGCAAATCTAAATGCCACTACTATTGTTTCTGTAAAATAATGGTTGTGTGCAGCTTGTCATAAATGTCACAAACCATGACAGTCAAATAGTTTAATCTTGACTGCTTCATACTTTAAATTTGATGTTATAATTAGAAAATAAAGATCTGGCCAAACTGTTTAATCTTTGGCAGATCAGTAGTTAGGTAGAGAATAATAAGGTGTTCATCAGTGTAATCTAAGCCCTTGGATGTTATAAGATTAGAATTAGATAGTTTGCTTTTGTAAAATAAAAAGAAAGGAAAAGGGTTTGCTAGCTTAAATGCACCCATTAAGTGAAGAAAAAATGATAAGATAAGCAAAGGGTAAGTAGAAGAAAGGTTGCAGAAGTATGATAATTCATTGGACAAAATGTACATTTATCATGTTTTACCATATGTTTCTATGTCCATGATACAATTACACAAAGAAATGAAAGTCTACAAGATAAATTAATTAACTTCCCTCATCCTCATTCATCCCTATATTTACTAATTTCCCCTTCCCACCTTCATACAGTTCATATTCATTTATTTTCCATAAAAACCCTTTTTCCTAAGGTCAAAATCATTTTTGCCTAGGAAAAGTGAAAACCCCATGTTAAATCCCCTTTTACCCGAAAAACCCACAAAAAGATGCTTAGCCTAAATATTGATGTATATATAAAAAGCAAATAACTCATGAAAAGCATTATACTTACTGTATTTCCCCTTTCCACTCATATTTCATATTAACGCTAACTTAAAGTATTAAACTCCTAAAATTCCTTTCCCGTATATATTGACTTCCTTTATTAAAATATCCTGAAACCATTAGTTTTATTATAAAACTATGTATTCCATAACATATCGCAATATTGGCGGATCACAAACTTTCAACGTGCATGCACTCTCCTCCAATTGCGATATGTGATGCGCAATGGACCCGGTCCCGACGCAATATATATCATAATTCATTGCCATATCACATCTGCCTCCATTGCAAGTCCCGGCTAAAAGCATTATCCTCCGCCATTGCGATCTCCGATATGCGATGGGAACCCAGACTCGATCACATATTATCCATGATTTATTTCCGTATTGCATCGAGCCCCTATCGCATTCCTTTGCGATGGGCCTTCCTTCGCTAAACTCCGATTGCGATATGCGATGAACCCGAACCCGACGTCATCTATCCGCCAAAATTCATATTTTTTCAAGTCCGCCATACCTTGTTTTACAAAGGATTTCTTTGTTAAACTGTTTTTACAATTTAAACGAAGAACCAACCTAAACCTCCATTTAACCGCTAATCTCAATTTTAACCCATAATAAAGCCTGTACTGCCATAGTTAATTGTTGGGCCCCTCCGCACTGCTCTTTCGCTCCACCACCGTCCGGTCACGTGCATTCAAATCCAACGAACCTCAGCAATTTCGGGTTGGCTCTCTGTAAGGGCATTACCCACCTGAAAAGCAGTATTCCACTGACCTCGCCTTGCTACGTGTAAGGCTCAGATTATATCATGTGACCCCTCCCAAAACCGCCCATTCCTCATAAGCGATGCGATGAAAACCAAAACCACCTCCCCCATAACGACAAAATGACCACTATTCACTTTGCGCCATATTGCAAAAAGTCTATGTTGCCAGGAAACATGGGTGCGGGGACGGGGACGGGGACGACATTTTTGGAAACAAGGTGCGTGGGTTCGTTGGGTAATATAATAATATTAAATTTTAATAATTAA
>APFE031332459.1:94662-108014 GCA_000404065.3 Pinus taeda
CATATAATTTATTAAGAATAATAAATTCAAAATATAAGTTCTGCTCATCGGATTAAGACTATTTTTATATGGATTTACACCTCTCAGAAAGAGGAATCCAACAAAAATATTAGCCTCTTAATCTGAGCATCAGAACATGGAGTTTGGACCTAGTTGTCCAAATTTAACACTATTTGGGTGGCATGGTGCTTCCCTATCTTTTGAGTGCAATTCATAATATTTCAACTATTTTCTGAGCAATTTCATTTTACTGTTTTTTTAACTACATTTTGTTCTATTCTCTGTTCTTGTGCAATTCGGATCATTACAATAAAAGTGAAAAGAGTTGATCGGTACCTGTTTTCCAAGCATGACAAGGCCAGGCTGTTCAGTGGCAACCAAGGATTGAAGAAGTTTAGCCACAGCAAGAGGATAAAGACTCGTTTCTGTGGCGACATGGATAGCTCTGTCAGCTCCCATTGCCAAGCCAGTTCTCAGTGTCTCTGCACACTGTGAACCTCCCATGCTAACAACCACAACCTCCGATGCATTCCCTGATTCCTTTATCCTCAACGCCTCCTCCAATGCAATTTCGCAGAATGGGTTCATTGACATTTTCACATTGTTGGTCTCCACTCCACTCTGTAATCATAACACATCGCACGCATCATTTTCACATGGTCGGTCTCCGTAGCTTTATGATATATTTACTCTATTCGTAAGGAAATCTAAATACCCATGTAAAAGAAGGCACTTGTGAACTATATTAATTTCATTGTTCAGTTTTTTTCCATTGAAAACAAGGTACTCGTTGTCATATTCCATCGATTGAGCGAAGAAGCCCAAATGGAACTTTAAAAATTTAAAACAGGAAAGTTGAAACCCACCTTATCTGGCTTGACTCTGATCTTCACAGCATAGTCTATAACTCTTTTCACTGCTACCATGATCCTCATCTTTCACCTTGGATTGTGAATATTGGCGTATTGCTTTCCAAGAGATGTTTATAACAAATGTTTCGGTACTTAACAGAACGACACCATAAATCAGATCCAATTGGGATATTCAGGATTTTGGCAGTTGACCTCCCAAATTTGCAAGGGAATAAATTTTGGCAGATATATTTGTATAGGTGGAGTGGACCTCCGAGATCTGCAAATGAATTTCGGCGGATATATTTTAATAGCAAGGTGCCCAGAAGGGCCGATATGGCTCTTCAGTGGATGTTGCTCCTTTGCTTGCGTTAGTGGATGTTGCTCCTTTGCTTGCGTGCAAGTCTCATCCTCTCTCTGCTGACTCCCCATCTTACCATTTGTTCGAAATTCGTTCCGTTGGTAGGCTTTGCGGGCGTTAACATTTTCGAGCCCTGTTATTTGCAGTTTTTGATCATGAGTTAGGAGTCGCATGAAATTTAGTTTTCGGGGATAGATATAAATAAAATATTTATGCGAAAAAGATAGAAGAAAATTATTATAAAATTAAATTAAAAAACTATTATATATACGGTGTGAAATATATAAAATAAATATATTGCCATTTTCATATATAATTATGTACTTATATAATTAAATAGATATAATTATAAAATATATATGTGAAAAAAAATAATATATTATTATAAAAATTAAATAAAAAACATATATCTTGTGTGAATAAATATATTGTATTTTTTATATATAATTAATGTAGTTATATAAATTAAATGTTGATAAATATTTAATAAGCATTTAAATTATTTATTTAACAATATATTTTACATTTTCAAAATTAAATAAAATCATAAAAATTAATTAAATTGTGGAGTTTTATTTCGAATATTATTATTATTAATTATAAGAATAATCAATATATAAGTTAAACATATATACATTTTTAAAAACATGTAACAAGATTCTTAATCATGGAGATTCACCTCGAGTAATAATTTCTTTTACCATGGAGATTCTTACTCTGTAAATAAGTTTTGTCACAATACCATGACTTATCAATCCCAGATTCCAAAAAAAACTTAAGTTCATATACCATTTTTGAAGCGAGTTGTCTTTAGTGAGACTTTTGGAAGCTTTTTAGGTGGGTTTTTTCGGTCTAATTTCTCTGAAATCCGGTAGGAATTTATTGAAATCACAAGTTTGATGGGTAACCCCTGCACAATCGAAGTGCCCTAGGGGTTTTTTAGGGCGTTGAATCTATATATACAGTGAAAAAACCAATTTATATACCACAGATCAAGATTTCACCTCAAAAATTCCCCAGATTCTAACACCGGAAAGTCCAAAAAGTTGCAGACAACTCATTTTTTAAGTTATTCAATTTAATTATAAAGCCACAAAGAGCATGACTACTTAGAAGATAAATTTCAACCTTTTATTTGTGAATACTACTAAGAATATTATGTAGAGGTTAAATCCCTACCATCCACCTAATAATTATTGATAATTAAATTAGAATTTTAGAAGTCTTATTCTGAAATAAAGAGACCTATTAACGCAATGGGAGGTCAATGTATGGTGTTCTCTTTTGTTATGGGAAATGTCTGAATTCAAATTTTCCCTAATTAGGAATAATATCCAATAATATAGCAGAAGCTTGTGCCCTTCTTCAACAAATCAATCTAGTTCAACTCCTACGGCCTCATTCCTTGATAATGATCAGAGATTCCAAAATTATCATTAATCATATGATTCAAGGATCCTCCTCAAAATTTATGCACCTAAAGCAAATTAGATCAATTTGTGAGAGCCATAGTATGTTAGAATGGTTTCATGTAAAGAGGACGAACAATTTTATGGCTAATGGATTAGCAAATAGAGTGGTTTCTTTCCAAAAAAAAAAGGTGTTGTATTATGTAATGACGACGAACATGAGCAACCAACTCCCTAAACATATCATTAGATTTGCATCTTAAGAACCACAAGCATGCAATAAAGCCCTGTTTCAGTGTAGAGGATCTTCCCAAACCTCCCCTACTTAAATTCATGATTATAAGTGTTCCCACTCAGGTTAATGAGTGCATCTTTCAAATCACAGGCATCATCAATGGGGAAAACCCGCTTCTAATTATGGGAATTCACATTTGTAGGGTGGTGGTTCTATTCACGTTGATCAAGAATGAATTTGGTTACCATTCCCTCATTGTCTCTTGTTGGTTTTCTGTCTTTGAGGATTCAACTTCTCTTTGGACTCAATTTACAGTGTTGCTTGGGTTAGACAAGCCATGGTTTGCCCAATCTCTAAGCTCACTTTGATAGTGTTATTATATTGCTACTTAGAAGATTAGTGAGTTTTTGGGAGGGGACTTATATATCAATATGGATTATAGAGAGTTACACGTCACTCACCTATCTCTACAAAAGCATGAAGAGTCAAAGTCACTGACTGACCTTCATGTTTTGATGTGGAAGGTTGTGCAAAGAATCTTTCATATGGAATAGAGTGCCAACCCGAATAGTTGTATAATCATGGGTGCACTACTCCAACTGAAAGAAAAAAAAAAAAAAAAAAAAAAAAAAAAAAAAAAAAAAAAAAAAAAAAAAAAAAAAAAAAAAAAAAAAAGAAGAAAAAAGGATGGATAGAATGGACAATTTCCTCTAAGAACTAAAGATGCAGCTTTGTTGAGGTGGACATAACGAGCATTTGATCCTAGTCTTCCCAAATTCAGGCATGGTTCTCTCACCAATTTCCTTAGCCATAATAACCAAATGAACACCCACACTAGGATGTTTTGTTCAACATTCATCTTGGAAGAAGTGTCTCATGACCTTGGTCTTATTTTTTTTTTTACATGAATTTTTACCAGGGTTGTTACAATAATGAACCCATACAACTAAGTTTAATCAATTTATACCTCCATGCTATACTACGTATTTCTCTAGGTGTCATAATTATGAAATTTGTCAAACACGATTTGATATTCCATCATATTTAATTCTCTAAGTGGATTCTGCCTTAATGCGCGGATTTGGGAGGTGTACGTCCTAGTAGTAGTCATTCCTATTAGATTTGCTTGTCCAAAAGGATTTTGTCATTAAAGTGCATCCATTATTTTATTAATGAAGTGGTTTTTCAGCCTTTACATAATCCTGCTATCCATTCTATGTGGATGACAATGACATTTTCTGGCCCTTTTTCCTTTTTCCCCTTTCCACTTTTTCCATAGTTTTAGTGTCTAAAAATTGTCTACCTTTTTGGCATATCTGAGTAGTTCTGCATGTTCTCTCTTCTGGGGGACCCATTATCTTCTTTGTTGGATCCCTCTTCTGAATGAGACACACACACACACATAAACTAGGTGGAACATCTTTACTGCACAGAAATTTGATTGCTCTTATAAAGTTTTAGGCAACTTCTGTTAACAAAACCTTCTATTGGCTCCCCATTTAGTTTTTCCAGCGAGATAGCCCTTGCTTCTATCACATACTTGATTGTATATGGGCCTAACCAATGCATTTGAAACTTCCTTGGATGCTTCATAAATTTGTTGTCATACAACGAAACCCATCTCTTGCCTAAAATTCCTTTTTTTCATACACCTATCATGCCAAGCTTTCTCATGTGTTTTCTAGACATTTTGGTGAAAATTTTGCTATTGTGTGTTCTTCCTCTTATTACAACAAATCTGACAGTATTTTCTCTATTGTGCCAAAGTCAATTAAGTGCAATAATGCAGCAATGCATAGACTGTGCACTATAAACTTCACAGGCATCACTACTTCTTGTTCATATACTAGTCTGAAAGGTGTTTAACTTGTCAATTTCTTGCAAGTGGCCTTGTCAACCCATAAAATTGTTGGAATTCTTAGATCCCAGTCATCTCAATTTACATTGTATACTTTTGTCAAAGTGTTTTACGGAATCTTGTTGAAGGCCTCAATAGTATCATTAGACTAAGGACGATAACGTGTGCTCTTCTAATTATAAACTTGAAATTATTTTGTCAATGAAATGATTGTCTTATTTAAGAAGTGTGTGCCTTAATCAATCATAAGAATTTTGGGACATCCAAACCTTGGAACCACATTCTCAAACAAAAGTCGCACGGTTGTTTATGCGATACAAACTTTGACAAGTTCTACTTCAACCCACCTAGTAAGATATTTTGTCGCAATTATTATAAATCGAACCATTGATCTCTTTGTTGGTGGGTTAGTAGGTCCAACAAAGAATATTTCCCATTTATCAAATGCTTGTAATGTCACATGTGTAAACAATGGAATTTCATATCTTCTAGATGGTTTCCCAACGCATTAACATACATCACAACTCTAACAAAATTCCTTGGCATCCCTGTGAAGTGTTGGCCACCAAAGTCCCACACATAGGATCTTTCGCACAGTAGATTTTCTTACATAGTCACCTCCTGCAACTTATTCATGTGCTTCAAATAGTATCAAAGGTATTTCATGTTCTAGAACATAACGATGAAGTATTCATTTGCACCTAGTTTGTATAGACAACCTGCTATGAGTTGATAATCAGTAGAATTTACCACCAATTGTTTCTTTTGTGCAATTGTATATTTTGTTGGGGCTATACTTGTGCTAAGGAATTGGACAATTTTTGTGAAGTAGCCATCAACCATGTTTACTAAGAACAAGTGGGCATCTGGCAAGCTGTCATCAATATTTCTTGCATCTTCTCCACTCAAAATGTGTGATAAATGATTTGGTTCTTCATTAAGCCTCCTTAGTTTTACAACTAACTCAAAGTCATATTCTTGGAAGAGAAAAAACCACCTAAATATCCTCTCCCCCAACATTGACTTATTGACTAGGTATCTCAGCTTAGAATGTTCATTATACATCTTGAAGTGTTACGCATGTAGGTAGTGTCTGAACTTTTGCAACACATACACCATTACCAAGCCTTATCACTTTGTCGTAGTGTAGTTCTATTCAATAGCTGGTAATTTTCTACTAGCAAATGTAATGGGGTGATCTATGTCCCCTTCTCCTGTAATTAGAACCAAAGTTATGGAAGATGCATCTACACGAACATGAAACTCCTTCCCCCAGTCTAGAAAAACCAAAATTGGTGCAGTAATAAATTTCTCCTTTAATGTGTCCAAAGCCTGTTGACATTTTTCATTCCACTTGAACTTAACCTATTTTTTCAACATCATTTCTAAGGGGGTGGTAATCCATGTATATCCCTAAACTTCTTGTAATAGCTTGTATGACCTAAAGTTGCGTGTAGTTATTGGACTGAGGTAAATCTACAATGACAATGTTTTTTGCACGATAAACCAATAGGCCTTTCTTGCATACTACATGACCTAATATAATACCAAATAACAAACAAACAAAAAATTGTGTTTCTTCAAATATAATGAAAATTGTAACTATCTACATCTATCAAGCATTAAGCGCATAAATTCAATATGCTTCTTGAGAAGGTTGAATACTATCCAGTCATCTAAACATACCTCTAAGAACTTGTGGATGAAATCCTTAAACACTGAAACCACCACATTGGAGAATATTGCAGGTGCATTCTTTAGACCAAAGGCTTGATAGTGTACTGGAAGGATCCTCATTCCGCCACAAAGGTAGTCTTAAGTTTGTCTTCTCGGACAATCTTAATCTGGTGATAGCCTGGGAATCTATTAGTAAATGAGTAAGCCTCCTGCCCTCTTATACTTTCCAATACCTCATATGTAATGGGGTGGGAAATGGGTCATGGACACAAACATGATTAAGCTTCCTTAGGTCCAAAAAAATTTTGATCTCTCCTATCTTCTTTTCTTACACTACCATTGTGCTTATCCATTTTGATTCTTCTATTGGTTCAATGATTCTGGCTGCCAACATATTCTCTAACTCATTCTTCACACTATGCTTATGGTCTTTGTGTAACTGGATTTCTTCATGGTTTCAAGGGGATTTTCATCCCTCCTGACTCTTCAACAATTCCCTTCATTTATGAAAAAGTGGTTAAAAACAAATCTTGTTATTCGCATAGTAAATCAATAATCTTCCTTCTTGTTTCTTCATCCCAATAGACTCTAGTAACTACCAACTTGGCATTTTTTTTTTTTTTTTTTTTTTTTTTTTTTTTTTTTTTTTTTTTTTTTTTTTTAGTGTTCACCTTGCGTGTTTAATAGGTTTTGCAATAATCTGCAGACTCTAACTCTGACATGCTACTATACGCTCCCCTTTTGTTTATGGTACTTGTAAGTTCCTTGGGTCATCCTCTTCACATTCTTTGGTGACATTGTGGAATTCCATTAATTGTTTAGTAGTTTGAGAATTTATGTGCTCGAAGGGTTCTAACTTTTGCACAATTTGGCTATCTCATGCAAGAAATCTTATTTTTGACATTTTACAGAGATATATATTTCAATGGAAGGATCATTGGATTCAAAACGAAATATTACCTTAAAATTGTGAGTCATTTCTCATGTTAGGTCCCTATAATACTAGTGTAGCCCCATATTGTTATTGTTGTGCCCCATAGAAACTCACTAGTGTTATTGTTAAGCCCTTACATTATCATTGTTATGTAGGCCCCAATTATATTTTGACCCTTTAGACTCCTATATATACCAAGGAGGTAGTGGCATTTGAATCATCCAAGAAATGTTCATTTTTGTGTTTTAAAAGGAGGTTCCCCCCTTGAAGAGTCTTATTTTCAAGTCATTGATCTATATTTTCTTCTATTTTTTTTTTTTTATCTAGTTACACAACATTTGGTTTCAGAGCTCTCGATCATAGGGTTTCGTTGCTTCAAACAGGTCATCTTTGCATTTTTGCTATAATTGTTTTTATGTCAGGCTTCAAAAGCTGAAATTTCAACCAGGCAGATTCTAAATCTTGATGAACATCGTGAAAATAGTTCAGACCTTGGTTCGCTATATTTTTGGAGATATGGCCAAGGAAGTTAGGGTTTTTGCATGCTCCAAAATTCAGTCTCAAACAGGTATTTTGGGGAAAATCGTCATAACTTTCTATTCAAGCACCATATTTGAATTTTGTAAAAAGTGGAAAAAATTGCACAGACGGTAGTTTTTGTACATGTCTTTTTAATGGTTGAAGGTAAAAACAGTGACACGAGGCATACTGTACAAGTTCGCTCTACTGAACTAGTCAATAATTAGGTCATTGTGGGATATGTGGCATAAATTCATCTTGAATAATCCAATCTTTGTCTAACTAGTGGGGTTGGAAAGAAGATAGATAGGGCTACCTTAGGATGCAATTTCAGACCTTGGGAGACCAAAATCATAGAGATACAAAAGTCTCAATCTTAGCCTTATCAATAAGCTTCAAATCAAGCTTTTAAAAGGTGTGTATTTCTAAATTTTCATAAATTTTGTTTGAAAAATCAGTTTGAAGTGATTCAAAGGGCATAGTGAACCATAGATATCATTAATTGGTTCCAAAATGTCTCTCAAACCAAAAGAAAATTACACCCATTAAGCCCTCAGAAATCTTTACTAAGACACTTGAATAAGAGGAAGAAACACAACATGATATATCAAAATTATGGGAACAAGCGCAATAATTTAGTATATCACAATGAGCAACCAAAAATGAATTGGAAGCTAAGATGGATGGTTTAGAAGCAAAAGTGGAAGGTTTTAAAGGGTACATGAAAGGTTTAAAAGTAGACATGGAAGGTTTGAATGAAATTTTGACAAGGTCACTACAAGAAAGGCTTCCTAGTTGTAACAAGGTAGTCCTTAAAACTCATGATGATAACAAAAGGAATGTGAATCATAATTTTAGAGACTTTGACTTTGAGTTGAAGACCAACCATATTCCAAAGATCAATATGAGTAATTTTGGTGGCAAGGATCTAATAACATGGATACTACAGATGGAGCAGTTATTTGATCTACAAGATGTGCAACACACACAAAAGGTACATGTTGAATCTTTATATTTAGAACCTAATCAGTTTGTGTGGTATCGATGGCTTTGTTCATCAATCACTTGTCACTTGGACAAATTTTATGGAGGTGATAACACAATATGAGGATACAAAGAGAAATACCTTCTTTAGCCAATTAATAATTCTCAATCAAAGGGGTTCAGTTATGGAGCACATTGAGGACTTCCAAAGAGTGAATATCAAGGTAATTTATATTCAAGATGAGCATTTAATTGATTTATTCTTAAGGACTTTAAAGGATAACATTCAACATGAGATTGTCCTTTGGGAACATAAGTAATTGGAGAATGCATTCAGGGTGGCAAAAAAAGTTGAAAGCAAAATGATGGAAACAATGAGGTCTACTACTCACAACTAAAAAGAGGGAAGTGTTCCCACTCCTAGCCTCCCACAACCTACAAGGTTGGCACCACAAAAATTGGAGGAAAAAAGAGCAAAAGGGCTTTGTTATAGTTGTGATAGCAAATACATTAAAAGTCATAAGTGTGATGAGAAGAAATTATTTTACATAGATTGTGAAGAGGAGGAAGAAAAGGAACAAGAAACATCAAAAGAAGAATATATACACCAGGAACCAACCCTAGAGGTTGAAAAAGAAGAAATGAATTTGACCATATCTTCTATTGCATTGGCGGGAATTACCACTCCTCAAACTCTCAAGATAAAAGGATATATCAAGAAGAAAAAGGTAATAGTGTTGATTGATTCACATAGAACCCATAGTTTTATTCATTTTAAGATGGCTAAGAATTTGAATTGTTTTGTATGTCCCACATCATGGTTGCAAATGGAGAAACGAAAAATTGTTGAGGGAAGTTCCATAATATCAATCTAACCATGGGGGAATATGTATTGAATATTCCAATGCTTTCCATTACAATGGGTGGTGTTGATGTTGTATTAGGAGTCCAATGGTTACAACCTTTGGGGACGATCTTTCTGAGAACTTTTCTTGAATTTTTTTTGGGAAGGAAAGGGAACTGAATCAAGGGGTATTGTAGGGAAACCTTAGAATATAATCAACTGTAATGGCATGACCAAGCTTTTTAAGAAGGAACAATGAGGGGGTAATTGCACAATTACGCTCACTATATGTTCAAACATCTAAGTGTTGGGTTGTGTTATTCTTTCCACAACTAGCCGACATAGTGAACCGGGGGGTTTGAGGGGGGCGAGTAACCCCACTCTACGAGGTTTGGGGCAGCGCTCTGAGAATTTTTTTTTGGACCCTATATTAGGTTGGGCGAACCCACCTATGTTTTTATGCATGATTTTCGCACATGGTTTTGGACGCAATGGTTTTTGGTCCATGGTTTTGGACACGATGGTTTTCGGTCCATGGTATTGGATGCTTCGACATGTATAAATATGTATTATAACATTGAAAGGAACAATAATGAAAAATCAAGCTGGTAGTCCCAGTTTTAGGATCCAAGGGAAAATCGTTGTATATATGTGTTTTATGTGTTATGCTCTTGCATTGTTTATTTTTTGTATTTTAGAATTTGTATGCAGGTAATTTCTGTACGGGGTTAACACCTACATTTGGTATTAGAGCAGTTTTGGCTTCAAGGGGACACCTTTGTTGTTGATGGGTTTCGCTCGGGCCTATGATAGACCCCATTCAATGGGAGATCTGCGAGATCAATTCTGGTGGTGAAAGAAGATGGCGAGCAGTGGAAAGATAGAGATCAAGAAATTTAATGATCAGAGTTTTGAGTTGTGGAAATTCAAGAAGGAGGATCTGTTGGTGGATAAAGATCAGTGGATCGCAGTAGATCCAGGTACTAAACCAACAGGAGTATCTGAGAAGAATGGAAGAAGTTGGATCAGAAGGCAAAGAGCACAATACGATTGTGTGTCTCAGATTCAGTATTGTTGAATGTATCAGGGGAAGCTACGGCGAAGGATTTGTGGGACAAGTTATGGACTTTGTACCAATCTAAATCTTTGGTGAATAAACTGTTCCTATGGAAAAAGCTGTATAACCTGAGGATGAAAGATGGAGACTTGGTGACAGAGCATATAAATGTGTTTAATACTATGGTAAGTTAGTTATCGTCTGTTAATATCAAATTTTCAGATGAAGATAAATGCATTAGTTTGTTGTGTTCTCTACCAGATTCGTGGGATAGTCTGGTTATTGCAATAGGTAGCTTTGCAACTACCTTGCAGTTTGATGAAATAGTCTCATCCTTGCTAACGGAGGAGATGAGACAAAAAAATATGGAGAGCCAGAATGGCGATGCCTTGTCTGTACGAGGATGGTCCCATAACATAAACAAAAATAAGTCATCGAGTGGGAGATCTAAATCTCCAAGAAAACCTGTAAAGGTGGTGTGTTGGAAATGCGAAAAGGAAGGGCACTATAAAAGGGACTATAAATATAAATCTCCTAACAAAGGAAAGGGATATGATGATGCTCCTTCTACAGAGGCAAAAACCACCTCAAATGAAGGTGGGGATGTATACTCAGCTTCTTAAAGTACACATGTAGATCATGAGGCATGGTTGATTAACTCAGATGCATCCTTTCACTTCAATCCCCATAGAGAGTGGTTATGTGAGTATGATAGGAAGGCTAGAATCGTTGGTTGTGGAAAAGTAAAGTTGAAATTGCAAGGTGGAAGGGTTAGAACACTTTCGAGTGTTCTACATATTCCTGCAATGGCCAGAAATTTGATTTTTGTAAGCAAGTTGGATGATGTAGGTGTAAAAATAGTGTTGGAGAAGGATATCTATAAGATGGTTCGAGGAGCACTGGTATTGATGCGGGGAGTTCGGACTGGAACTATGTACAAGCTGCAAGGTAGCATTGTTGTTGATGGGTAATCTTGATGGGTGCAACAGTTTTGTGGTTCCTGAAAGTGGAGCAGAAAATCTAGTGGTCTTTAGAGAGAAGACCATGCTGTGGCATCAAAGGCTTGGACATATTGGAGAAAAGGGCCTTCTAATACTTCATGGTAAAGGTATGGTAGAAGGTATGAGTAATATCTCTCTAGATTTTGATTTTTGTGAAAATTGTGTATATGGGAATCAAAATCGGGTGAGTTTCCCTTCTGGTGGTAAGAGGGCAAAACAAATGTTAGAGCTTGTGCACAGTGATGTGTTTGGACCTGTGAAGGTTCCATCACTAGGTAAGTCTGTGTACTATGTATCATTTATAGATGACTTCTCAAGGAATACATGGATATATTTCCTTAAGAAGAAATCTGAAGTCTTTGACAGGTTTAAAGAATTTAAGGCTCTGGTGGAAAACCAGACAAAGAAGAAGATAAAGGTGCTGAGGACAAACAACGATGGAGAGTTTTACAGTAAGGAATTTGAAGAATTTTGTAAGAAGTGTGGTATAGCACGGCAGAAGACTACTCCATATACACCTCAGCAAAATGGATTTGCAGAAAGAATGAACAAGACATTGATGGATGGGGCAAGAAGCATGCTCAATGGTGTTGAGTTAGGACATGAATTCTGGGCAGAGGCGGTGGAGACAACATGTTGCATGGTCAATAGATCGCCTTCATCAGTGTTGGAGGATAAGACTCCATAAGAGGTATGGACTGGTAAAAAACCCTCTCTTTCACATCTGAGGGTATTTGGATGTGATGCATATGTTCATGTTCCAAAGGAGAAATGAACCAAGTTGGATAGTAAATTTGAAAAGTGCATCTTTATTGGGTATAAGGATGGTTTAAAGCGTTATGAGCTTTAGAACCCAGTAACGAGGAAGGTTATGTACAACCAAGATGTGGTGTTCAGAGAGGTGAAAGATGTTATTAAACATGAAGTCCAACCAAAGAAACCTGAGAAGATAGAGTTTGAGCTAAAGGGGGAAGAAACAGATTCTACAACAGAGGAGGAATCAGAAGATGAAGAGCCATAAACTCCGGGTGTGAGAAGATCAGTTCGAGAAAGAAGGCAACCAAAAAGGTATAATCCATCTGCTTTCTGTTCAAGTTTTGTTTTATCTATTACTCCTGATGATCCCAAAACTATGAAGGAAGCAGTAGATTCAGAGGATGGAAAACTCTGAAAAGAGGCCATGGTTAATGAAATGGCATCTTTGCACAAAAATGAGGCTTGGGATCTGGTGGAGTTACCAGCTGGAAGGAAACCCATTGGCAGCAAATGGATGTTCAAGAAGAAGACAAATGCAGATGGAAAGGTGGAGAAATACAAAGCTCGGTTGGTAGCAAAAGGTTATTCCCATGTGTCGGGAATTGATTTTGGTGATATTTTTTTTCCTGTTGCCAAGGTAGCTTTTATTAGATTACTTTTATCTGTTGTTGTTGCTTTTGATTTTGAGGTAGAACAGATGGATGTGAACACAACATTTCTTCACGGGGATCTAGAAGAGGAGATGTACATGAAGCAACCTGAAGGATTTGCGGTGAAGTGTAAAAAAGAATTGGTATGCAAGTTAAAGAAGTCTCTGTATGGGTTAAAACAGTCACCAAGGATGTGGTATCAGAAATTTGATACAT
>APFE031332459.1:119628-148777 GCA_000404065.3 Pinus taeda
TACCACACTTCTTACAAAATTCTTCAAATTCCTTACTGCAAAACTCTCCACCATTATCTGTCCTCAACACCTTTATCTTCTTCTCTATCTGGTTTTCCACCAGAGCCTTGAATTCTTTAAACTTGTCAAAGACTTCAAATTTCTTCTTAAGGAAATATATCCATGTATTCCTTGAGAATTCATTTATAAAGGATACATAGTACACAAACTTACCCAGTGATGGAACCTTGACAGGTCCAAACACATCACTGGGCACAAGCTCTAATATCTGTTTCGCCCTCTTACTTCCAGAGGGGAAACTCACCCGATTATGCTTCCCATATACACAATTTTCATCGAAATCAAACTCCAGAGAGCTATTACTCATACCTTCTACCATACCTTTACCATGAAGTATTCAAAGGACCTTCTCTCCAATATGTCCAAGCCTTTGATGCCACAGCATGGTCCTCTCTCCAAAGACGACTAGATTTTCTGCTCCACTTTCAGGAAGCACAGAACTGTTGCACCCATCAACAACAGTGCTACCTTTCAACTTGTACAGAGTTCCAATCTGAACTCCCCGCATCAATACGAGTGCTCCCCGAACTATCTTGCAGGTATCCTTCTCGAACACTGTTTTTACGCCTGCATCATCAACTGCTTACAGAAATCAGATTTCTGGCCAATGCAGTAATATGTAGAACACCCGGAAGTGTTCTAACCCTTCCACCTTGCAACTTCAACTTTACTTTTCTGTGACCAATGATTCTAGCCTTCTTTTCATCCCCTAAGAAGACATCACCACCATCATATTTCTCATACTCGCAGAACCACTCTCTATGGGGAGTGAAGTGAAAGGATGCACCTGAGTCAATCAACCATGCCTCATGATCTACATGTGTACTTGAAGAAGCCAAGTACACATCCCCACCTTCATCTGAGGTGGTTTTCGCTTCTGTAGAAGGAGCATCATCAGATCCCTTTCCTTTATCAGGAGCTTTAGATTTACAGTCCCTTTTGAAGTGCCTTTCCTTTCCATATTTCTAACACACCACCTTCACAATTTTTCCTAGAGATTTAGGTCTCCCTCTAGATTTAGTTCTCCCACTCAATGACTTATTTTTGTTTCTGTTCTGGGACCGTCCTCTACAAACAAGGCATCACCATTCTGGCTCTCCATATTTTTCTGTCTCATCTCCTCCGTCAGTAAGGATGAGAATATTTCATCAAAATGCAAGGCAGTTGCATTGCTACCTATTGCAATAACCAGACTATCCCACAAGTCTGGTAGAGAACACAACAAAATAATGCACTTATCTTCATCTAAAATTTTGATATCAACAGATGCTAACTGAATTACCGTAGTATTAAACGCATTCAGATGCTCTGTCACCGAGTCTCCATCTTTCATCCTCAAGTTATACAGTTTTTTTTGCAGGAACAGTTTATTCACTAGAGACTTAGATTGGTACAAAGTCCCTAACTTGTCCCACAAAGCCTTTGTCGTAGCTTCCCCTGATACATTCAACAATACTGAATTTGAGACAGATAATCGTATTATGCTCTTTGCCTTCCGATCCAACTTCTTCCATTCTTCATCGGTCACTCCCGTTGGTTTAGTATCTGGATCTACCGCAATCCACTTATCTTTATCCACCAACAGATCCTCCATCTTGAGTTTCCACAGCTCAAAACTCTAACCATTAAATTTCTCGATCTCCATCTTTCCACCACTCGCCATTTTCTTTCACCACCAGAATCGATCTCACAGATCTCCCACTGAACAGGGTCTACCACAGGCTTGAGCGAAACCCCTCAGCAACAAAGGCGTCCCCTTGAAGCCAAAAACAACTATGATACCAAATGTAGGTTTTAACCCCATACAGAAATTACCTGCATATGAATTCTAAAACATAGAAACATAAACAATGCGAGAGCATAACACATAAAACACATATACACAAAGATTTTCCCAATGGATCCCAAAATCGAGACTACCAACTTGATTTTTCATTATTTTCCTTTCAATGTTATAAAACATATTTATACATGCTGAAGCATCCAATACCATGGACCGAAAACCATTGCATCCAATACCATGGACCGAAAACCATCGCGTCCAATACCATGGACCGAAAAACCAACGCGTCCAAAAAACATGTGCAAAAATCATGCACAAAACCATAGGTGGGTCCGCCCAACCTAACATAGGGTCCAAAATCAAAATTTTCTAGAGCGCTGCCCTGAACCCCATAAAGTGGGGTTACGGGTACCCTCAAACCCCCCGTTAACTACGTGGAAAAAATATAACACAACCCAACAAATCCTTCAGCAACGCCTACTTGATATCCACCAATGACCCAATCTACCCTACCAGCATAGTACCCTTGTATTTCATGTACTAGGTAAGTGTGCAGTCTTCGAAAGTGTTTTCCAATTATGCAACCTTTGTGAGTTCATCTTGAACATGTTTAAAAATCGATACGATTTCACAAACAGACATATGTTGTTTGGTGATCCTCTATCCCAAAACCATGAAAAATAGGCATTCGCAAGGTGGGATCAACACCCATCATTGTGTGTTGCGTAGTATTACCTTGTGATACTCCTCCTAACTATCCTTCTAATGCTTTAGGTTCATCCCATTTTGTTTTACTACTTCTAGTGATTTGGTTTTCTTTACTATTATCCCTACTTCCTCCACTGATTAAAAGTATATGTAACAAATTGACAAACAATCTTACCTCTTGAATTGGAGATGCGCACGAGGTTGTGGGTTCAACGCAAGGAATGGTTTGAGCAGGGTCACTGGGATACACTGGATCTTTTTGTCCTAGACTAAGTTGATGATTTTATTCCTCATCCTTTCTCCTGTCATTACTTACACTGTGTGATCTTCCCTTACTTTGTATGCATGGTAGTTCATCGTGTAGGTGGTCTACGTTAATTTCTTCTTCTTGGTCACTAAACTCCCAACCTTCACTATTATGTTTCCCCATAAATAATTCTATGATTTTCCTTATTCTCTTCCTGTCAGTCACAAGTTATAACACAAATCTCTCTCTTATCTCGCTATTGTGTCAGAATCTCATTACATTGCACAACACTCTGCTCATCTCTTCCGTCGAGATTTCCTCTTGCATAGATGTGCACACTCTTACGCTTCTTGAATTTTACACGATTTTGTCTATGTGATACCTCAACATCCTTAGGTCCTTCGATCTCTACTTTTTCTTTATTGTATCCAATGCTTCGTTCCTTGGGCCATCCTCTAGCCAGCCCACAATCTCCCTCTCACACATAAATTTAATTGCTCATTTTCTCAGATTCTAATGTCATAAATCTTATGTCGCATAATAGAATTTTTGTCGACATGGACAACAATCTCATATATCTTTCTCACTGTACCTTGAAAAAATTCTTTTAGGCTATATTGTATGACTGAGTGCCCTTTACTGCAAACTCAACAATATAGCCCTTCAACACACTATTCAGCCAAAAATCAACTCACGAGAAGCCTTGTTACTTACAAAATTCACCTTTTGGATTAATTTTGGAGTCCAACTGCACAATACAACATGATGACTCATCTTTTGTTCTTATGCCAACCTTGGTAACCACTGAGCCAAAAAAATAAAAAATTCAGAAAGAAGGTTTCGTGAAAATTCGTAAAAAAATACCTTTGCATCAATTTCTGATTCAAAATTAAACAAGAATGAAACAAATTATAGTAATAACCGTAAATACAAAAATGCAACAAAAGTAACACTTCATTTCATTAATATCAAATACTGAAATATGCTTACAAATAAAATGGAAATAAACTAGCTTGGGCGATGGTAGCTTATCTCTGAGAAGAGATGTGGCGACTACATGCCTATAAACTATGATATGATGAGGCTCAAGGGCCTATTTATTATTGAACAATAAGGAAAACCCTTAAACAACCAAAACCATAACCCTAAGAGATGGAACACCAAGAGTTTATGGGCCCTGTTGGGGTTAGTTGAGCAACCAACTTCTTGGGGTGGTAACTTGTCATATTATCTCTATTTGGTGTGTATGAAACCTTGTTGGAAAGATCTCTCTGAGTACTACAAGATTTGTGATAAGATCTTTCTTATGGCTTTGGGCCTACTGCAAACCTCAAAAAACGTCGTTTAGGGGGTCAAAACTGCTCCGGAAGTTTAGGACCCGAAAAACTGCTAAAAATAGTAAATGCTACAATAATCAAGGAAGCAAATGAAATCGACTGGACATCTAGGTGGAATAGATGGGTGGCCACCAATATCCACCTGGATCAATCATCCCTCCTTAGGAAGCAATGGTCCCCATTGCATGCAGAGCCTCCATGAGGTGAGGAAATTTCTGTTGAACTTGGTCCCTGTTGAACCACTTGCCCTGGTGAAGGAGTTGGCATGATTTGACAACTAGATAAAGCTAGATCCTCTGTTGGCAAGTGTTCTTGATCTATATGTCCATGATTTGATCAATTATGGCTTGTCCATGCAGTTTGGGTTTAGCTATGTTCGTGTGAGTTGTTCTACAATGTCAAATGTGTCCAACGATGGTAGAAAGTATGGCCGAAGGTGGTCTACATTGAACACTAGGTGTATACCAAGGAATGGTAGAATGTTGAGCTCAAAGTCATTGTCCCCTACAGCCTTGGAGATGGTGTATGGCCCATATTAGAGTGGGCAAAGCTTGTGGTGGGGTCCAACGAGGCGCCCCTTCTACAAATGTAGCCAAACTTTGTCGCCCACCTGGAACTTGTACGACACCCGATGTTGATCATAACGCTACTTATACTTAGCATTGACTTTATCCAATATATCATGGACCTGTTGGCGGATGTGTTGAATGCGCTCAATGAAGTTGTTAGCCCTTTCGGCTTCGGATTGAACATGAACCAAATCTAACTGAGTAGCTACAAATGATATGACCACATCAATGGGACATAATGGATGAAACCCAAACCCTACCTGAAAGGGGTTGTGGCTCATTGAGCAATGCAGAGATCTATTGTAGTTGTTCTGGACATAGGGGAGGCTTTCATCCCATCTGCGTGGATGCTTCAAGTTGTACATGCACAAAATGTGTACGATCATCTTAATGACGACCTATGTTCAGGCATCAGTTTTGGGGTGGAAGGTCGTGGACTTAGTAAGTTTGGTATCCAGCATCAATTAGAGACTTGATCAAAATTCCTTTAGGAATATTCTATCCCGATCTGAGACAATGGACTAGGGGATCCCAAAGTGTACCCACACTCACTCAAAGAAGAGCTTAGCAATGGCCTTTGATGTGATACTCTTCTTGCAAACCGCCATAATGGCCATCTTAGAGAATCTGTTGACGAACACAAAAACACAGTCATTGTCACGTCAAGTGGAAGGGAGGCCTGACATATAATCCATGGAGATGGATTGCCAAGGTCGACTAGGAGTATATAGGCCTTTATTCTTGATGGTTGGTTTGGCAATGGAAAAACCAATGCAAGATCTAATGTACTTCCTAACATCGTAACGAAGGTTCGACCAATAAAAATACTTTTGCAATACTGCCACTATTTTCTCTACTCTAAAATATCCAACGACCCGATTGTAGTGCACCTACCAAATCATCTTGGCATGTTCGCTTGAAGGAACACAGATGTGTCCCAGGTGGCATAACAATGCATTTTAGAGGTGAAATTTTGGAACTTACTTACCTTCCAGGAGTGTCTGGTATGTGCTATTGAATTATGGATCGCTCTTGTAAAGATGCGGCCACCCAGAAGTCTCATGCTCACAGGAGTCGAGCATAGTGATCAACGCCATGATTGGTGGTCGACCGAGGCAGTCTGCAACATTATTGGTGTTGCCCTTCTTATACTTAATGTTCAAATGGAACTATTGTAGGTATGTGGACCATTTATGATGGTTATATTTCTGAATTTCCCTTGTGTCTATATGAATTGCAGGGGTTGGTAG
Organism: Pinus taeda; assembly: GCA_000404065.3. Taxonomy (NCBI): domain Eukaryota; kingdom Viridiplantae; phylum Streptophyta; class Pinopsida; order Pinales; family Pinaceae; genus Pinus; species Pinus taeda. The sequence continues at coordinate 125,583 of APFE031332459.1, forward strand.
TTTGTGTGGATGACCGTTTCCTTCTCTGGAATGTAATGCTTCCATTGACGGAAGACCTACACAATGGAATACATTTTTTGTCATAGGTGGTATATTTTCGAACCGTGTCTAAAAGTGTCTCACGTGGTAAGCCACTGGATGCCACTGTTGAGTAAAAATTTCACCAATAGCATAATCAAAGGCATCTATCTCAATCTCAAATGGTTGTTACCAGTTTGGTAATGTGAGTGCTCGTGTAGAGTAGAGGCAATGCTTCAACTCAAAAAACACCTTCTATTGCGTTTCAGACCAAAAGAACTTTGCTTTTGCTCCTTGGTGACTTGACTTAAAGGCCAAGTGATATGAAACAACCCTAACATGAACCTACATTGGCAAGACCCAGAAAGCTGTAGAGCTCTGTTAGAGTGGTTGGAGCTAGCCAATCCCACGTGACTTGTATCTTGGCTGGGTCCATATGCACACCCTGCTCATCAATGATGTATCCCATATATTGAACTTGGGTCATGCCAAAAGTGCATTTCTCCAAATTGGCACACAACTTTTGTTTTCTCATGGTTTGGAGGACCTATCAAGTATGGTGGAGGTGCTCTTCCCAACTCTGGCTGAAGATCAATGTCATCTAAATACACCACCATGAATGCATTGGTGAAGGATCGCAATATATCATCCATCAATCTCATGAAGGTTGCGAGGGCGTTCATTAACCCCAAAGGTATGACCAACCATTCAAAAAGGCCCTCCTTGTATTTGAAGGTGGTCTTCCACACATCAGAGGGTTTGATGAGCACCTGGTGATAACCAAACTTCAAGTCAGTCTTACTGAAAATTTTAGCTCCCTTGAGTTGGTCCAAAAGGTCATCAATCAGTGGGATTGGGTACATATTCTAGACAATGATCTTGATCAATGCGCCATAGTCAATACAGAGTCTCCAGGTCTTATCGTTCTTATGTACCAATACAACCATGCTGCCATAGGGTGATGAGTTGGGCCTGATGTTCCCTTTTTGCAACAAATCCTAAATTTGCCTCTTGATCTCATCCTTCTCCATAACAGAGCGTTGATAGATCGGTTCATTGGGTAGCAGTTCCCCGAGGTCAAATCGATGGAATGCTTAACTTGATAGTGCAAAGGTACCCCCGTATTGGAGGTGAAAATGTCCATGTACTCCTCCACGACCTTATCCATCTGCTGCTAGTGTGTGGAGGAACCATGTCTGGAAGCCGTGGCCACAATCTTCTTCTTGCCCTAAGGGCGAATCATAAGGAAAACAAATTTCCTGGTCAGTGAAATGATCTTACTACATTTCTTTGTAGAGATCAAAGAGATGGCGGTAGGCAGGGCTATCTCTGGTATCCTGTAAAACTGATTTCCCAAATTAATAATCACAAAGTGAGGTCTAGAATCATACATCATGTGTCGCTTCCACAAGTATGGTTGTCCTAATAATACATCACAAACTTCAAGAGGAGCAAAATCACACAATACCTCATCTGTGAAGGGCTTGATGTTGTAGGGAAGGCGACATTGTTGGCTAACATGGATATCTTGCCATGGTGAAGGCACTAGATGGTGTACGACTGCAAATGTGATGTAGTTGGTAGGCCCAACCACTTCACGACCTCTGCTAAAATGAGGTTATTTTGGCTCTCATTGTCAATAATGAACTAGAGCGGAGAACACTTCACCCACATCTGTGAGTGGAAGAGCCATTCCCCCTCCTCTGGATCTTCAGGTTCATTCTTCTAGATCTTGGTGGTGGCCACAGTGGCACTAGGCTCCTTTTTAATGATATGATTCCCTTTTTCATTCCCCTTGTCACGTTCTAACTCAGAGTCAGAACATGCGTCTCATTCAGAAGCCTTCAGCTCAGCCACCAGTGACTGCTTGGCCTAACACGCACTTGTGTTATGAGTGGAGCTCTTATGGAACTCACACCATTTTCTTATGTCCTTCTTTACCTTTGTGGTGTTGTTATTTTCTTGCGGCTTCAACGGTTTGTCTTGGGTCGCCCCACCTTGGCTTTGTCCTTTGCTCTATGGTTTGGGGGCACCTTTCCCTTGCTTCGGATTTACAGATCAAAACTCTTGCTTCTTCTGTTTAAACTTCTACTCAATCTTGATAGTGTATTGGTACATCATGCAGAGCGAGGAGATATCTAGGAACTAAATCACGTCCTGGATTTACCTATGTAGGTAGTCGTGGTACTTGATTACCAAATGTCACTCAAAATCCTTGATACCCAACTTCGTGCGAAGGGTATGAAAAAAAATTGTAAACTGTGCTAGGTCTTGGTCCCTTCCTTGCCGCAACGTGGTCCACTTTATGTATTTATCCTCATAGATCATGATAGGGTAGTACTTCTCCTTGATGGCATTTTGGTATGAATTCCAAGTGGGTGCCACTAAAAATAGTGAGGGTGTACTTTCTTCCTTCTCCTCACAATAGGTTTCCCACCAATCCTTGACATGGGGGGCGGCTTTGAGAAGTGCAAAAGTAACCTTTTCCCAGCTGGAAAAATCATCAACATAAAAATATCCTTCTAGGAGATTTAGCGATTTATCTATAATGTCCACATCTATCTCACCTTCAAATATGGGGATGTCAAAGTTAACTTGTACCTTAAAGGGTGTGGCGCTTCCAGAGTGTCTATTGGAAGTAGATGCGTCGTCTTTTGCTAACCACTAAAGGATCTGGGCAAAGTTGTCCATCATCGTGTTCCATTATCGCTCAAGGACTTCTTCAAGCAAGATTTTGAAAGGATCTCTTGCCCCCTCATCTGTCTTCACTTTCGCTATGGGAGGCCGTCGGGATTTGCGAGGTCAGTCTTGCAAAGGTTTGACCAATTCAAGCCCTAACTCCTTATATCACGACCTCTTTGGGGACATGCAAAAAAAAACAAAGAAAGAGTAGACCGCTCTGATACCACTGATCCTAACTTAAACAAAAATGTAACAAATTATAGTAATAACCATAAATATAGAGATGCATCATAAATAACACTTCATTTCATTAATATCAAATACTGAAATATGCTTACAAACATAATGCAAATAAACTAGCTCGGACGATGGTAGTTTATCTCTGAAAAGAGATGTGGTGACTACATGCCTCTGAACTATGTTACAATGAGGCTCAAGGGCCTATTTATTATTGAACAACAAGGAAAAACCCTAACCCTGTGAGATGGAACGCCAAGGGTTTGTGGGCCCCGTTGGGGTTAGTTGGGCAACCAACTTCCCAGGGTCATAACTTGGTCATATTATCCAAGAGATGGAACACCAAGAGCTTGTGAGCCCCATTGGAGTTAGTTGGGCAGCCAACTTCCTGGGGTCATAACTTGGTCATATTATCTATGTTTGGCATGTACGATACCTTGTTGGAAAAATCTCTCCGAGAACTATAGGATTTATGGTAGGCATAAGCCTATGACTATGGGCCTGATGCAGACCTAAAAAAACACCATTTAGGGGGTCAAAACTGCTCCGGAAGTTCAAGAACCGAAAAACTACTAAAAATAGTAAATGGTGCAATACATAATGAAACATATGAAACAAACTAGAGGTCTAGGTGGAATAGGCGGGTGGCCACCAATATCCACCTGGATCAATTTCTTAGGGTTGATCTCTTGATTTCTGGTCTACACTTCAATGAACTTGTGTTTTTTTGTCTCTACCCATTACTGTATCTCTTTCTTAGTAGGTCTCAACATCCTCTTCAGTCGTAGATCCCATTCCCAGCAGTGGAACCATTTGTTGGCGCACAGGGGGCTGACTTAGGTCATTGATTATCATTTCTACATAGTACCCTCCTGCACGTAGTTCCCAAAACTTGTTATCCAAAATACTGCTCCAACAATGCCTATGGTAAATTCTAGCATGAGTACAACTTGACATTCTTTTTTTGACTACTACTATGTGACTGTAGCATTGTGTATATTTCTATAACCAATAAATACACTGGATATATACGACACATATGCATAATCCTATATAGTGCATTGATGTACCTTGATATGGAATGTGCCGAAGAAAGAAAAAAAAACTTCACAAAAAGCATTTGATCACTTAAAAATTCTATTTAAAAGTAACCTTCAAAACCATCAACAAAAGTTCTAAAGTTTTTTGTGGATGGATTTTTAAAATTTTCCCAATCTTGTAACGTGAAAAACCTTTACTAAACCATATTTTCTTTATACTAGAATGACCACTCTACATGATTATTGGATTTCTAAAAAATAATTTTAAAACTAACATGCTTTAATTAACCACTTGATCCCATTGCATGCCCTTGTACAATTTTAGATTATCCACAATATAACAACCTCTTTATTGAACTTAGCCCAATCATCCCAAAATTTCTAAGGAAAAATGTACTCAATGTGCAATGTTGGTGTTATTGATTTGGTAGTAATATTATAGGAAACATCCAACAACATTATTATTTTTCAGATACTACCATTCCAATTTAGTTGACCCGGTGAACAAGCTTGATGTTTACCTCATTGGTTACAACCCCAAGGAATTTGTTATGAATGGGCTCTTTGTAAACTTGTAGAGTATCTTGGTGCACAAAGACTTAGCTAACCTTATTTAATCACATGAAAAGTAACCAAACCAATGAACATTCCATTAGTCATCTCAAACAAGGTCACATACAATTCATCCAAGGGAAAAGGCTAGTCATACATGGGAATTTCCATCTCGAATAACTTGCAAGGCACAGTATCAACATAAGTTTGTGACCTAGACACCTAATGAGATACCATGTGAACATATATTTACATGGCCATTGTTCTTTCTTATGATTTTGTTGATGGCCTTAAATGGCCTCATCAACATTTGGGAGACCACCCAGTCAGAGTCTCTAATTAGATTATTTTCCTTTTGGGTTGGTGGTTCCGACTGGTTTTATAATAGGTCTAGTTACCCGTATAGAATTTTGCTCCAATGAATGGAGACTTGGAAGATGTAAAGTTTGGGTGATTTGATGGATAGTGATTCATAAAGCTTAATGAAAATAGCAAACTAAAAATAAACTAAATTATATCATATCCTAATTAACCCGGTGTCGATATTGGCATATGTGGAAAATAAATATAACTTATAACTGAAAATATAGATCGTCAAGCTATATCGTTAATTAAAAGCAATCTGAAGATGAATTAATTAGTTTAATTTAATTAATTCAAAAGAACATTCATATTTGATTTCATTTTACTTATACTCATAATTGATAGACAACAATATGTCAAAAGTGACAGTATTTTGATCAATCAATCATAAGCATCAACAACAATACATGAAAAAAGATTCCAATTATAAATTAAACTAAAACAAGATTGCTAAATGTACCAATTTTGTCTCACTCATTTGAAACATGGAATCCACAAGTGGTTTAGAGCTTATAGTAAAGAAGTAGAAAATTACAAAAGTGTAACAAGGATTTTATTGCAAAATTTCAGAACCCCTAATATTGAGCTCGAGAGAGGTTTAAATAGTTTTCAAACCAAAAGAGAGAATAATTACATCTCTGATATTTTCTCATCTAAAGAAAAATAAACTAGAAAAGAATATACATTTAGTCACAACTTGAAACTAACTCTTCAACTCATTAGGACAAATGTTGATGAAGAGTTAGTAGGTGCTTGCCATTCTTGATAGACTTCTAGACGATGTGCCAGCTCGGGAGGAGAGTGAGGTTTAATGCTCACTTGATAGCTAGATACTTGGGCTTGCAAGGATGGTAGTAATTGAGTTACCTGCTCAATGATGACCTTTGTTACTTGAAGGTAACCATGCGGTTTGATTAGAAATTCCCAATTCAACTCGAAATTTAATTTTGACAATTGTACAATTCTATTACTAAACTCTACCCTGGCATTTTGCTTTTAATATTTCTGATTTTGGGAGAGTCTCCTTTGAATCACTTAGTAATGTTTTTACTTATTTAATTGATTAAATGGTAGATTGAACAACAAAATTAGAAAGTCTTTCAACATCTTTTACTAATTCTTTGATCAAGTTTATATTATTCTTCCAAATACGAAGAATCTTAGACGTTTGCATTTCATTAATCTTGTGCATGTTTGGAAACAACCCTTTAGGGTCTTCTTGCCATTGCAAAAGCTCATTGAGCTTGTGCTTGGTTTAATCATACTGGCTTTCAATATCAATAACATCATTAAGAAAATAATTGACTAATTTTTCTTGAGCCTGAATTGTGCTTAGTTTGTTGTAGAGGAGTTGCTACTCATGTTGAAGTTGTTGATTTTTAACTCATGAGCTTCACGCTTAACCTTGAAAAGATCTAAAGTGTTTGCCTCAGTCTTCTTTATCTTCTCTTGGTATTCACCTATCTTGTCACCCCTCTACTTGATTTCAGACTCATATTGGCCTCTAACCAAAGAATCTTGAGCTTGCATTTGTGCTTGACCTTGTGAGCAATGTTGTTCCAGCTGTTGTATTCATTCATCTTTTTGTCTGATGACTTTTCTAACTTTTGTTGCTTTTTCTATATTGGTAGAAGCATACGCTCCTACATATTGAGTCAATTCCTCATGTTCCTTGTTAGGTGTTGCTAATGTGCCTTCCCAAACTATCTGCAAGGAGGTTGTTGGTAAAGCAATAGTTTTTGTTGAGGCCTATGTCTCAATGACCTTCCATTTCTTCCTGCTCTTTTTAAGAAGGGCCTTGTGCTTTAGATAGTAAAATACCTCATTGAGCGGTATTTCTTTAATGTTCAATTGGATAATAACATTTGGAGATGATGGAATCGTCTCCACAATAGGTTGAGAACCGATAAGTGTTTTAGCAATGACACCTGATTTTGTAAGAGCATTCTTTGAGGTATTAGGGGAGACATCAACTGATTGTTGTCCAACAGAAGTTATAACACTTGTTTCAAGCATTTTTGTCTCTCCTATTGGTTTAACTAGTTTTGAAGTAATCAACACAAATGTTTTCCAATCCTTGATAATATCATTAATCATTGGACATTCTAAAGTAGTTTGCTCCCGAGAATCCAAAGAAGAAACCCAAATAGGTGTATTTGGTTGTGGAGTGACTTGATGTGTTGAAGTACTTGCAACCTTCAATGATATTCCTTCTTCTAACAGTCGTGACAAATTTATTCTCTAGGGGGGCCTCCTTATGTCTTTGTGGAATAAAAACTACTAGTAGTTGTCTGAAGGTAATTGTTTAGCTTTATTGCAGACAAAAAACTAAGAAGAATCTCCACAAAACAATTCATCAGAAGGATTAGTCCCATGAACACATCTCCTGATGTTTGCATCAGTATTTATCTTATCAGCCAACTTTTTAGGTTCATGCAATCTTGTAGGGATAATAGCTAATTTCAAAGCATACAAGGGTTTCAATTCTTTTCCAACATGAGCATAATTTTGTAGAGTATAAATACCAATTTGCAAGGGGAACTCTAGCCACACTCTTTTGGAAGCTTTCTTTAATTCTAGGGCATTCCCTATCCTTATTGTTTGGTGAGTAACCTCTCTGCATGGAAGCTTATCCGAGATAAACAGAGGTAAGACATGTGGATTACCGTGGCTTCCCCAAACCCTGATATAAGTAAACAACTCTTCAAAGAACCATATGGAATTGAAAATGACTTGATATATAGAAAGCATAACCATATGGAACTTTTCGTAAAGGTGATCAAAATAATTCTCCTCCCACGATTTACTGTGACAAATGTGAATGGGAAGAGGAAGAACAAGTGTATACTTCCAACCCATTGTTAGAAAATCCAAGTAGAAACAGATGGTATCCATTAGAAAGGTTGAATTTTAAAAAGGTGGATTATGGCTAGACATATGTTCCTTATGGAAAAGGAGAATATGTTTGGCGATATTATCAAATAGCATTTAGGTGTAATGGAAAGAAAAGTTGTCAGTGGCTCTATGGATGTTAGGGACCCAGTCTAATGGAAATTGCGCCACATTTTGACAAGCAAATTATCTACATAACATAGAGGCAACATAACAGAAAGGAGGGCTTAGGGAATCAATAGAGCATTTGTGTGATGACTCTTCTTTATGTTCATTGGGGTCTATCCTCCATTCTCTAATCAAACCGGGAAGCTCTTTTTTAGTATTATAACATTCCTCTTTCGTAAAATTGTTAATAATCTCATAATTATATACAAGTTGTGGTTCAGACAATTTACATACTCTAGAGGTGTTTTGGCTTGAAAAAACTAATTATAGTGTTGCAGAAAGTGACGAATTGTCATTATGTGGTGTCCAATTTCTCTTCTACCCAGCAAATCATATCAGTGTATGGCAGAAGTCTTAGTCGGGAAGCAATTTTATGAAGGCGAGATCTTATAGCATTGTTTTTGAAGTTTTATTACATGTTAAACCGGACAATCCCTCTTACGGACAAGAGCGATCTCCCTAGATCCTAAATGGAAGCTAGAAACAATCATGAAAAATGAACTGACTCTCTCCCTAAGTTGAACATGTTCGAATTATAAGCAGTATAGCTAATAGATAGACCTCTTACAGGTTTCACGAAATGTTTGATGAAGATCCCTTATTGTGACTTGATGCAACTCTTTAATGCTTGATAACACCTGCAAACGCAAACCATAAAAGGATCAAAAGCACGTGTGATATAATAATTCAAACAACCTAGCCTAATTATCAAGGAAATTAGGGATTGAATTTGTCTTAATGAATATAATAAACAATTGTAAACTATTCATCATTCACAAAAGACAAAATCAATGGGAGAAAGTGCTCATTTGTATTAATCAAAACGTAAAAGGAGCCTTACAACCTTCGCCTTGATGTCGTGAGGTCCCTCCCAAATGCCTTCAATATCCTCCTTAGATGACAAGCTCTCCAATCTCAATCCAACCACATAAGTTTGTATTCGCGGAATTTTGACCTCCTTCATCCTTCAACCCTCTAGTCCTTTTATAGATCAAAGAGGGGGAAGTTTCAGATCCCTAAGAAGAGGATGAACCTCCTTCAATGAAGGACTAGGTTACCATGAGAAAATGGATGGAGATGCATCTTATGAGGGTTACAGTTCGAATAGTCATCACCTAGAAGCATTCAGTTGGGAAATATTCAACCAACTATGTTTCTAGAATATATTTTTTATTTACAGAATTCACGTGCACGGGTTTATAGTTACAGACAGAGTGCAGCTTTGCGCCGTTCTGAGAGTCAATTTCAGCACATGCGCGGGAAACTCTAGAGAAATTAGCGAAAGTGGAACTTAACAAGGTGGAAGGGCTATTTGACCCAAATTTCTCATGTACTTTAACATATTTTGAGTTGTTTGAGTTTTAAGGGAGCTCGTTTCAACATCTTCATCGATGGTCAAAATATCCATAAACTGATCAAGTGTCATGGCGAAAAATTGACATGTAACAGATTGCCCGCTAAAGTGCGAAGTATCAAAATAAATTTTAAAGATTGAAAAGCTTTATCATTCCAAGGATCAGATCTTAGGCAATGGTCGAAAACATGCAAGGGACATTCAAGGAAACACAATGCAAAATATATATCAAAAATGATCTTTGAGGTAGGTATTCCCATACTTAGAGTAAAGCGAACTTAATGAACAAGCATGGGAAAACTAAGATTTTATAGATAATAGACATAGCATGGACACAACCATATGTCTACATAATCATGAATATAAAATCTCCTCGCAACCTAGATTGATGAAACTAGATCCAGGGTTTTGATCTCCATCTCTCGATCCACAGTATGATTCTAACCATGCGATTGAATGTCTCGAAGTCGAACATGGAAGAAACCACTTGATTATCGATCAATGATGTGAGTCGTTAACAAGTGCGAGAGAAACCACCGATAATGACAATGGTTCCTAAGGTACTCCTAGTACAATCTATGAAGTGTGAATATGTCATCTGAAGTCGAACATTGATAGAATCGTTCGATCGAAGGTGAATGATGAGAACCTATCATCGAAAGCGAAAAACATGCCATTAAGGCATGCATGATTAAAGGTACTGAAGGTTTCTAAATCAACTTCCTAGATAATGAGCTTAAGTCGGTAGGAAGCAATCCTTCATAGGAAATCCTACAACACGAAACATGATATCAATTTTTGGAAATAGTTTGCAAGGATTGACCCAAGGATGGCCGACACGAATGAAGGCAAAGATTTTGCAAAGGGATTTGAACAAACGTTTAACTTCTATTGAACACATAACGACACTATAATAATTTGGCAGCATTTTCAATGAGGTTTGATTAACTATAAGGCAAATGGATTTCCCAACCTGAACATGAATGTGACGGAGTGCCGTGTTCGAGAGCGACATGCTATCTTTTAACTGATGACGTAAAATGGAGACATTTCCCATTTTTTACCCACCATTACTGGCAAGTATCTCTTTATTTTTTACAAGCTTGAGGAGGATAACATATGCTTGGACTGTAAGCTCATCCTTTGAATGAGTTCATTGAAGTCTTTTTAACGAACCCTAAGAAGAAATGGTTCGATCTCATTATGCTTAACGAGTCCTATACTATTTAATTTTTTACGAGTCTAGTAAAGGGGTAACTCGATGTCGTTTTATTCTAAGAGATTGAAAAGTACACACAAAGAAAACTCCTTTAGCTCTTTAACCGTAAAATTTTAACGAGCCCAGAGAAAGTAAAGCTCTGCGTTTTTCATTTTCAGAGAGTCAAAAGAAAAACATAAGTAGAGTCCATTAGGTTATTTTTTGTTAATTTAGTCTCTCAGGTCCAAAAAAGGATAAAATAATACAACAGAGAACTCCATTGACCATGTTTGATCAACGTATATCTTTTTCGTAAATGATCTTGGTTCAGTCCGTAAAAGGGGTAAACTTATATTGGGGGGATGATTGTTCATTAAATTTTACGAGTTCAAACAAGCAAGTACTCGACAATCTTTTAGTTTTTTGAAAAAATCTAAAAAAGGCTTAAAAGAAGACTCCATGATTTTCGCTTTTCATAATTTTTTAAGAGCATAAAAAGTGGTAAAATTATGCTAAAATGTCAAAAATGATTTATCTTTACTCCATAAATGATCCTAGACATTTAAACTCAATAACCCGTCATAGCTGCTCGAAAAGGTGTTTTCCCTCTCAAAATAAAAAATAATAATTTTTAAGCTCAAAAACTTATAAAAGTTGGAAAAAGTAATTTTATTTTTACCATTTGCATTTTCACTAGTTCAGAGTAGAGAGAGGAGTTTTTACCGTAGAACTTCCAGGACTGATTCCGAGCCAACCGGTCGATGAAATCGCACATTGTTTCCTCCAGGTAGAAGACCTCTCCATAAGTTAGCTTTATATCCATTTTTTTTTCATTTTAACATTTCATTTGGTTTTTTGGGACAAAGGTTTGTTCAAAAATGCACACTCGGCCTTGCACGGGTTTCGTTCAATCATGCCCATGCAAGCCGATAAAATTTTCCATATGGAAAATCTAGGCCTACATAGAATTATTTGGAAATTTTTGTGCAGTTGCGCCCTGTCTATAAAAGGGAGGCCATGCAAGTGTTAGGGGCTATTTTTAAAACAAGTTTTAACCCCAAAAAACATGAAATGCATTTCAAAAATGCTTCTAACTTCTTTTAAATGGTCATTTCAAGTCATTTGATTGCTCAAAAATAGAGCGGAGGGAAAGAGAGCATGAAGCCAATGATTTGGTTGCTTTGGCTAATCCGGTCACTTTGTAGGCTCTCAGGACTTGTGGTCTCCTGAAATACTGGCTTATCCCTAGGATGAAAGCCCAAATAGATCTGATGACATGGTTGGTGAGGATCGAGAATGTCCAGGAACAATGTTTTGTGATTGTTGATCACTGCCTCACCATTGATGTTGATGACAGTTATTTTTTTACTGGGTTGTCTCATTAGGGAGATGATATTTCACTATTTGGATCAAGAGCAGGAGGAGATACTACTCATGGATATCTACAACGCTTTTGTAGGAGTGCACCGCCCAAATATGGAAGAATTGACATTCAGTCCATCGAAATTTACCCTTGAGGACCACTGCGTTCACTGATTTCAAACCATGTGGCAATGTTGCCCTTCATCTAGCCAGAAGGTCACAGATGCAGACGGTTGTGGAATGCTGGGAATCCACGATATACAACTGGTGCGAGGATTTACTGGTATACATGAAGGACCAATTAACTAGGTGCAAGAATGGTAAACTGAAAAATTTCGGTAATTGTCAATCTCATTGCTTTGCCCTAGAGAGGGTTCCTATTCTTCGACCACAACAAATTCTGGCAAATGAGGGAGGTTCGAGGGATCCACACTTGATGAGGTGGGTTGCACTTATGGCACCTCATGGAGGTGATGGTCCTGTAGTGAGGTATACAACAAATTTTTTTGACTAGTTGGGCCAACATATTGTTCCAACCGAGGATTTTTCGTATGCAGGGATAGATTACCGAGGTGATCCTAATATCCCACTTCCAGTCAGAGCTCAATGAGGTGATCTAGGTAATAATTTTCTTATTTTGACATATTTTCAAAATTTTCAAATTTTAAGTGTTTTTTGTCTTCAGAGGCTAATTATCCGAAATGCATGTGCAAATGTGGGTCCAACCCGACCAACCGAGATGAGATAGTACGATAGATGAGGTAAGCAGCCTATAGTAGCTACAACAACGAACCCAAAGGCAGATGACATCCTGACAAAGTTGGAGCACAACCTTGAGAGGTTGACTACCAGCATCCCAGAGACTAGAGTTTATGACATTCCACGCGCCTACAAGAGGCACGTAGTTGGGGTTCCAGGGCCTCTCAGACGTTTGCTGCATCGAGTTGCTCATGTTATTGTGTGTTGTCATGAACATCACCATGCCTAGTTATTCTAGTTTCTAGGACCATTTTTGACTTTTTAATGTCAGCATATTCAAAAAATAAAAGGCCACGGAGCCTTTATGTCCTCAGATGACATATTTTGTAGACACACCAAAACTATATTTTAATGAAAAACCTACTACTTTTATCTATGTTTATCTCGATCAATATATGAATGAATAATAATAATTATTATTATTATTTTTTAACAAATGTTGCAAATGTCTATTTAACACATGATTTACCGATGCATCTGTCAATGTGTTTAAATATCTCGGAATGTGTTGATATTCGATATAATCAAATTGCCTTTCCAAGAGACGGATTCGTAAAAACACCCTTAACATGGTTGGACTCCTCACTAAATAGACACTGTTTAAATGTAATACTACGAGCTGCAAATCTAACCTAACAATCAAACGTCAGATACCAAATGTAACGGCATCAGCTAATAGCTCAATGACTGTGCTATATTCCGCTATATTGTTCGTTGTTTGACCGAGACATATTCCGTGAATAGAGACTAGCTCATCACTCGGTGAATATATAAACGAGGTTGTGGAAGATAATTTCCGAGTACTACGACTAGCGCCATTAGCAAAACCAATGTAACTCAGAGAAAACGTCGACATCTGCAAATCAAGTGTAAAAACGAGATAAGCAGGAGAAGTAGTAAAAAAATGTAAAAACAATAATTATCACAGAAATGGTAAATAATTTCTAAATCTTTACCAAAATTTTATGCAAAATATTTATTTAGGTAAAGACCATTTATGGGCTTTCCCAAAGGAATACCATCATAATCAATCAGCTCATAGGCACCTTTAATTAATACGTGTTTTATGATGTAAGGGCCATTGCACATAGGCTCAAATTTCCCTGCACCTAGCTTGTCATGAGCTTGATCATAGACCAAGACTAGGTCACCTTCTGAATATGTACAAGGATTGATGTTTTGATCATATTGAGCTTTGACACGTTTCTGGTGAGCTTCGCTAGCCAGTATGGCATTACAACGATTTTCATCTAGATGAGCCAAATGTACAAAGCATTTTTCATCTGCAGAGGTAGCAAGTAACAGTTCGATAGCTAATTTAAGAGATGGAATTTCACATTTAATAGGTAATACGACTTCCAAACCATAAACAAGTTGAAAAGGGGTAAATCAGTCGATGTGTTTACAGTAGTGCCGTAAGCCCACAGTGTTGAAAAGAGCATAGAGTGTTAGTTTCCTTTATGCATACCAACTATCTGTTTAATCATATTGGTTAAAACTTTATTAACAGCTTCAACCTGACCATTAGCTTGTGGATAAAATGCAATAGAGCTATCATGGCGAAAGCCAAGTTGTGTGGATAGTTTGACCATCATAAAGTTATGAAAATCACTACTGTGGTTTGTAACAATAGCTTGTGGGACACCGAACCGAGCAATCACATGATTGAAAATGAAAATAGTTGAAGTTTCGTCGTTGTCACTATATGTAGGCATCACCTCAGCCCATTTTGTAAAGTAATCGACTACAAGGATGATATATCCATGCTCCCTGACCGAGTGAGGGTTACAAGTGATGAAGTCGATGCCCCATTTGGCAAAAGGACTGATAGCTATGATTGGATGAAGAGGAGCGGGACGTGCTCGCATTTTGCGATCATAAATTTGGTAATTATGGCATTTGCGGACTGTAGTGATGCAGTCTTTAAACATTGATGGCCAAAAAAAGCCAGCACATAATATCTTTTGGGCAATAGCATAACCATACATGTGACCGCCACATGCTCCAAAGTGGCAATCATTTAAATTTTTTTTGGCTTCTTCAAAAGTTAAACAACTTCGGAATATAGAATCGGCACCACAACGATAAAGAGTGTCGCTAATAATATTATATTGTTGGGATTGATATCAGATTCACAAACAATCAATTTTGGATAACTTGGGCCTAAAATGTTGTTTTTGGATATATACAGTGATGTCTCCATACCATGGATATAATGTACTAATAAGAAAGAAAGATTCATCAGCAAAAGAATATTTTGCTACAGTTTCTATATCAGTATGGGGAAATTCACACAATAGTTCAACGAAAATCAAGGATTTCTTTGATTTGGATTTTTCAAATTCCAAATCAAACTCTTGTAGAATGACTATCCACTTCGAGATTTCCCCCCTAGCAGTTATTTCATGAGAATGTACATAATAGGGTTACAATTTGAAATGACAGTCGTTTTTCGGAGAAGTATATAGTGACAGAATCGTTGAACAACTTGCACAGCTTCCAAGCCTAACTTTTCCACATGTGCGTCTTTAATTTCAGTTTTAGTGAGACTACTAAAATAGTAAACCACATGTTCGCTGCCATAATCATCCTCTTGGACTAACACCATGCCAATGGTGGCATCAAGTGCATCTAAGTACAAAAAGTAGTCTCGATGATAATCAGGTGGATGTAGCAAGGGTGGATTAGTCAATGCATGCTTTAATGCATCGAAAGCTTTATCAACAAGCTCATCCCAGAAAAATGGAATACCCTGGTTCAAAAGTCGAGTAAAACCCTTTGTTAGTTCAACATAATTGTGGATGAATCTACACAAAACGTTTGCCTTCCCTTGCAAAATTTGGAGTTGAGTAAGGCTAGAAGTAGTAGGAAATTTCAAAATTGCCTCTACCTTGAGGGGATCGACACAAATGCCTTCCATTCAAATGATGAAACCTAGAAGACGATCGGATTGCACACAAAGAACACAT
This sequence comes from Pinus taeda, assembly GCA_000404065.3. Taxonomy (NCBI): domain Eukaryota; kingdom Viridiplantae; phylum Streptophyta; class Pinopsida; order Pinales; family Pinaceae; genus Pinus; species Pinus taeda. The sequence goes on from APFE031332459.1 coordinate 141,177, forward strand.
TTGTGTGCATTCAAGCGAATATCGTAATGCCTACACCTAATGAAAATTGCTTTTAAGTGCAATTGGTGATCCTGCCATTTCATGGAATGATCCAGTAGATCATCTAAATAAGGTTGAACAATATGCTTGATATCGTGGAATGCATAAGACATTGCTTGTTGAAAAGTGTCGGTAACATTTTTTAGGCCAAATTGGAGTTTGTGATAAGAAAAATTTCCCCATGGGCATATAAATGCAGTTTTATACTGATCAACCGGGAGTATGTTTATCTAATTGTAGCCAAAAAATCCTTCCATGAAGGAAAAAATTTCATTCCCAGCACAAGCATCGACAATTTGGTTGATATACGAAGTTGGATAATTGTCCTTGGGACAATCTTTGTTGATATCTCGGTAATCGACACACACTCGAATAGTTCCTTGCTTTTTATTAATAGGCACAACATTGGATACCCAATTGGTTAAAGCAATAGGGTAAATGAATCTTGCTTTAAGCAATTTTTCAACCTCAGTTTTGATAGCAATGACTTTGCGTGGATGTATTGGATGCAATCATTGTCTAACTGGCTTAACATCCAGATAAGTTTTTATTCCAAGTACAATAATGCTAGGTTCAATTGTTGGCATCTCTTCGTAGGACCTGGCAAAAATGTCTCGAAATTCCTGAAATAGGGTTTTGTACTCTGAAATCTCTTCTAATGAACAAGAGGCTCCTATATGAATATTTTCAATTATTTTGGGTTTCATTGAGATACCGATTGGTATTGTTGCCGATATGTTTCGTAAATTCTGTTCAGAACTGGAAGAAAGAGTAGATATTGGATTTTGAGGATTGCTAAGGGTCTCAGATGAAAATAATGATGAGAAATTATTCTCGATTTTGTCAAAGGATGGAAAAAAAGTGGAATGATAATGAGTATCGTTCCATTGCATTTCATCCAAGGTCATATCTTCCATAATCCCTTCATTAGTTAAAAAATATGTGTTAAAAGGATTAGGCATAGAGATTGGTTCCAAGCGTGACAAAAGAGAATATTCATCAATGATCGTATTCATTCGATCATCATCAAATGTTGATGGGTTGGAAAAATACTGAATGGCCTTATAAGCTAACTCAAAAGGACTACAAGGCATTTCGTCGCCATATAATATCATTTCTAATTCTAACGTTTCTTTCCATGGGTCTCCCATTTCGAAAGTTCTTGATGTAATCATGTTGATCTATGCTTCATTATGAAGAAGAACGGATGGAGGCAACATGAAAGTTCCATCAAAGATGAGTCTTTAAGTAGGCCAACACCAACTTCTTCATATGGACTGGTGGATTTTCCAAGAAACAGGATACTACCGGTGGAATTAGGGTCATAGGTATAGTAGGACAATTTATCCACTTTCACAATTCTTCCTTTGTGAAGATACATAATCATCCTAAAATACGATGAGACTATTGTTTCCATGGCATAAGTCCAGATTTGACCAAGCAAGAGGTTATATTCAAGTTGAGCATCAACAACCTCAATGTTTATTGCAACTGTTTTTCCCTTTAACTCTATTGGAAAATCATTTAAAAGTCAATACGGACGAAAAACTATTCCATCAAAGGCTTTCAAAGTTTTGGGAGATTGATTGATTATGGGAGAACCCAAGGCTTTCCAACAAGCAATGGACATAATACATGTCGATGCTCCTTCGTCAATCACTGTTCAAAAAACTCGTCGAGTTTTGACATGAACTAGTATCTAAAAAGCTAGTTGATGTGGGAGACGTGGGACATGATTCTTGAGATTGAAAACAATCAAATAGGAGTCTTGAGGATCTAAAACTCCTATGGATGATAATAATAATTTCCTTTGTGTTGGACAAGTTTGTAGCACTTCAAGGGAAGACATGGCCAAAGGTAACATATCCAGATCTTCAACGACGTTATAATTTTGGGAAGCCCTCGCATGAGGATTAAAGGTTCACTTACGAAGCATACCCTTAGGAGGCGAGAAAATTATCATATTAGGATTTGTTTTTTCAATATGTAATGGTTCCGAAGAAGGAGGAGTAGATGCGGAAGTTTGACCAGGTGAACTGGAGTCATCTCCGTCTTCAACAAGAATCTGACACGTAATCTTTGTATCTCGTTGCTACCATAACTCTGGAAGACATCATCATGATATCTTGCGATGGGGATGAGGAGGATTGGTCGTGAGAGACCATTTTACTGTCTTGAGGAGGAAAGTGATCCTTCAAAACAACAGGTGTGGGCGAAATTTTGACAAATTTGGAAACTTCGACCCGATGAGGGCACTCCTTAGTGTAATGATCTTCCTTACAAATCAAGCAAGGATAGTGAGGTTTCTTCTTTTCATCCGATGGTTGTTCTTGGTTGATTTATCCTTAGAGCAGTTGTCTTGTTTAGTTTTTCTTTTTCCCATTTTCTTATTTCTGAATGATTTACCCTTGCCAATATATGAATCTATGACGTTGATTTCAGAAGTAATTTCGGGAGAAGGATCTTCGTCACGTTAATCAGATAGAGACGAAACCTGAACATTTTTAGAATTTTCTTTTTATTCTTAGATTTCTGGCTCACAGAACTAGTCATGCCATCTATGGCATATGATCCTGGAAGAGGTGGATTACCTGGAGTAGATTGGGGTAAATCTAGGATCTTTTCATACAAAGTACTAGACTGGGTATAAACAAGATTGAGATATTGAGCGTGGGTAATTACCTGCTCTTCAATTATAAAACCCCCTTCCACCACATCTTCAGTTATTACTGGTAAAAGTGACTTTATGAACCATTTGGTTAAAATCTGGTCTGGAATGTAAACTTTAACTAGGCGACATCTTTGTCTCCATTCATGAATGTGATCTAAGATATGGGTTGATGTTGACTGCTTTAAAGAACTCAAAAGTTCAGTTCCATTGTCATACCGAACGAGAAACTGAAAATGTGTCAAAAAGGTTGTAGCAAGGGCATTAAATGTGTTGAAGGAAGCATGTCGCAATTATACATACCATTTGGTTGCCGATCCAATTAAGATTCGTTGAAAAAGTCGTAATCTAATAGTTGTTTAATGAGTTGGACGCGCAAGAAAGATTGTAAGTCATGACATGGTTGGACGGATCTTCACTCGACTTACCTTTCAACTTAGGAATATCACTAGGAAACTTAGTAGGAATAATTGACCAATAGGGTAAATAAAGAAGTGGATCATTAGTTAACCGAGAGAAGTCAGGCAAATCCAAAGTTGCAATGAAGGGAAACTAGCGATTAGGGTCCTGTGATGGATATTGATAACCCTGACGAGTGAGTCCTGTACTAAGAGGAGGATATCCTGGGATAACCTGAGCAGTTGGAATCTGCTAATCTCCTAGGTATCCAGGATGATCCATACCGTACTGCGGTTGAATAGGTCATTGAAACGTATGAGCTGGGTACAACTGATTCTTTAAGGGGAGATTTTGACCCATTTGACCTTGAAGAAACTGGCCTTGAAAGGGTTGACCTTGAAGAAATTGAGTTTGAAAAGACATACCTTGAACAAATTGACCCTGGGGTAAACCTTGGAAATATAGCCCTTGAAAAGCTACTTGCATATATGGGACGCTAGGCTGAACAACAGGTATTTGAGGTGCTGATGGAATCATACGAATGGATTGAACACCAAATGTCTGAGGCAAAGACTAAACAAGTGTTCCATAGTAACCTGTTCAATTGTTAAACCTTCATGGGTAGGGTTAATTACACTAGTTGGCATGTTTGAAGTTGAGTTTGGGGAAGAAGCTCCTGAATAAGCTCCTGCGAGAGAGTGATATCCAAGTGATAAAAAACCACCATAGAATGTCGACTCCAAAGAAGTGGAATACATGGATGTATCTAATACGACACTTCTAGGAATCATTATGGACCAGTGAAAACTTGGTACGATAGAATAAGGATTCGTGTAACGCAGAATCTCTTGTCCTAGAAAATTCAAGGGTGTAAAATACCAAGGGTCAGGGTGAAGAGATTGAAACAAAAGTTATGAGATATCCATAGGCTCACTGGTAGAAACTATATGTTCTTCCTCTTCATCCAAAACAAATTCTTCAATGGAAATAAGACCAGGAGGGAGACTATCAATAATGATAAGTTTCACACGCAATGAAAGTGGAGGATCCAGAATATTTGTTGTAGCAGACGTATGAATTTTCAGGCTCAGAAATATCACACTCAGGTTTGTCAATATCTGGTTCGGAAACAGGATTTCTATCAGAATATTCTCCAGTATTTGATTCAGTTTGAACGATTTCAATAATTTGTAAATCAGTTGCTGCTGAGTGTGATGCTAAATTATGAGTTTGATCAGATTCAATTTTTGTCACTCCAAGGTCTAAAATAGTAGATGTTATAGGTTGATTAACTTCACTTCCTCTTACATCAAAAACCAAAATAGTAAAAGTTTCAGTTTCTGCTGCAGTTTCAGTTTCAGATGATTAAGAATTTTTGTTTTAATATATTATAATTGACTCGGTGTATACTGAGGGGGGTCCCCGAGTATCCTATGTGATTGTCTTGGTAGTTTTGATATATTAAAGTCTCTAAAAAAACAACAACAACAACGCAGAAAGTAACATGCGCTAAAAATTTAGAAGTTCAAACCATACAAACTTGCTCTTCACAAAGATCAATGTTTACTAGATGGTGATGAAATACAACATCGAAGAGATCAAGATGAATTTTTTTATAGAAAATGAGTGTTTGGAATCAGTTACCCTGACAACCTGCTTAATGAAACGATCTAGTGCAAGTAACTCTACTATAAACCATCTCGAGCACAGATTACCCTCTAGAGAGTCCAAGTGAGTCTAGCCAACATCTGTTCCAGGTACAACAAGACCTTCCCTCTACTGTCTCCTTAGGTAGAGCCCTAGGATTATAGTCACTAAGTTTACCAAATACAACAATTTACCTGGGGGGACAGTCATAGATTAGACGTACACGCAAGGGCAGAGTAACAAGCTCAATCCCCTTGAAGGCTCCTCCACATGATCAACTTGAGGTTTACTTTCAAGTGACCCCAAGTACCTTTCAATACCGTTATAATACGTGCAAATCATTGTATCTAGGCCAATGAAGTGGGTCAGATCACTTCATCAGAGCCGACACGACCTCGTGCTTAACTCATGTATAAGAAGAGCTTCCCAGAGCAAAACAAAAATAATTGGATTTTCTCTCTCTACATCGAGATTCTATTTTTCGTTTGTAGCTTTGGAAAGTTTACTTCCTTCCCTATTTCAAAGTCCCACACTTAAGCTACTGTAGGTGAAAAAAGCCCTAAAAATATAAGATTCTAGGTGAATTTTAAGTAATGTTGTATTATTAAGTTGTTCTTTTACTCAATGTGTGATGAAATTCAAACTTATGATGTTGTGACACGACTCGAAATCATAATGCACTCTAAAATGAAAAAGAAACTTTCAATTTCGATAAAATTCTATTTAGAGAAAACAAAGAGTTTCTTTGATTTTTTTAGAAATGAAATACAAAACCTCACAACTTTTCCAATTTCCTAGAGCAACTAATTTCACTATTTTGTAATGAAAACACAGTCAACAAACTAATTTCCAAATTTCCCTAATCATCAAAATAAGCTTAAACACTCTTTTCTTCTAATCACTCAAAACTTCCAAGTACACAGAAATCAATCAAGGAGGTTGGAGAAAAGACATATTCTCTTATGAATGCTTTGATTTAAAGACAATAACAGTGCAAGCGCAAAAATTTTCCCAAGATGAAAGCAACAACTTCTTTTATCAAGAAAAAAAAAATTACAATTCTTTCACAAAAGCATAAGGTCTTCATAAACCCTAATTTGCAATTCAAAGCAATTTTGATCACAAATAAGCAATATTTAAGGCTTAACCAATGTATTCGACATAACAAAATAAGAATATCACTTACAAAAAGAAATTCATACTTGTTTTGATCAATCAACAAATCAACTAGGAAAAACCCTAAGGTATTCTTTCAAAAAGACCTAATCTTCAAAAATCATCAACAACGCAATCAACTGAGTTCAGAAGAGATAACACACAGTCTAAACAAATAAAATGACACTTTCAGAAAGACAAATTCAAGTCTGGGTTGAAGCTAGCATGAAAGTTTCAAAAAACTTCAAGGCCTGTGCGGGCTTTCAATAGGAAATAGAGTGCATGCGCTCAATTTCTACGACAAAAAAGGCACAGAGCTGCGCTTTGTTTACAAATAGACACAACGCAGGGAGGAAAACCTAAAGAAAAAAATAAAAAATTCAAGAATCAACCAATAAGATCTAAAAGGCCATTAATTTATGAAGACTCACGTATGGATAAATCAGAAAAATAAAAAAGGGAGGCCAAGGAAAAAGATGAGGACAAAGACGTTCCTTGGTATGGTCCCAGTTTGTTACATCGGACAATCCCTCTTGCGGACAAGAGCGATCTCCCTAGATCCTAAATGGAAACTAGAAACAATCATGACAAATGACTGACTCTTTCCCTAAGTTGAACTTGTTCGAATTACAAGCAGTGTAGCTAATAGATAGGCCTCTTACCAGTTTCACGAAATGCCTAATGAAGATCCCTTATTGTGAGTTGATGTAGCTCTTCAATGCTCGATAGTACCTAAAAACATAAACCATAAAAGGATTAAAAGCACATGTGATATAATAATTCAAACAACTTAGCCTAATGATCAAGGAAATTAGGGATTGAATTTGCCTCAATGAATATAATAAACAATTGTAAACGATTCATCATTCACAAAAGGCAAAATCAATGGGATAAAGTTCTCATTTGTATTAATCAGGAGATAAGAGGACCCTTACAACCTTCGCCTTGATGCCATGAGGTGTAGAAATTCTCTCTACCAATCTCGCACCTCTGAGATTATGTAGAAAATCTAATGTAGGTTAACACGGTATGCAATATAACCAAAGCAAAATACCATAACCTACTTCTACTACAATTTGAGGAAGCTTAAAGATCGAGTTGAACACATATAACCAAAAGAAGAAGAATCAATGCACAATACACATGAGAATACTTTGCAAAAAGCCTCAGCTAAAAAACCCCATTATCCGTATTATCATACAAGGTGGAAATACATAGGAATTATACAAAGCCTTAGCTCTCACAGCTAGCCATCTCTCAGTACAATCCTCACAGATGCTCGCATGCAATCCTGGCCTCTCACAAGCCTTTGTCTCTACCCTTCAAGCTCCTATTTCCTTGCGTTGTTCCTAGTGGATGATCTTCACCTCACCAAGTGGAACACTGCTCTCACATACTGTCAGAACTGCGCAATCCTCAAGGAATTGCCCCCTGACTGCATGCATGAGTTTTCTTTATAGGAAAACACATGCAACTGATAGTACCTTGTCCTTGACATTTAGCTCAACTGGATCTTTCTCAGAATATACATGCATGAGTTTCTAATGAGGGAATCTTCAGTTAACTGGAGTACACTAGTTGAGTGCATGCATGCATCAACTGACTGTTAACTCACCATTAGTTCCTCAAACAGTTTGGAACTAATTTAGCTAGACTTAACTTAGTAAACTGAGTTAACTAATTACAACTCAAA